>JAHUXG010012854.1:0-75647 GCA_020740815.1 Sciurus niger
TCCCGCTGCTGCCGCGGCCGCGTCGTTACCGCCGGTTCTTCCGCTTCTTCCGTCCCTTCCTCAGCTTCTCTCCCCCTACTCTCCCACCCACCAGGCTTATATACACTTCAGCCAATCAGGGGAGAGTACACGAGATAAATGCAGACAGCTGCAGGCGCGGGATGGGTACACGAGGGGAGGCATGCTCTAATCACATTGTTAACTAGCCAATCATTGGAATTTGCTGGTTGTTTACTGTATAGCCGGCCGCTTTTGGCTCAGCGTCAGGCGCCATCTTGACCATGTCTAAGGCCAGGGGCTCTAGAAACCCCGACAGATCCCCCTTCTTTAATATTAAACTAAGGCTCGGGACCGTGTCTGTCTTAGGCTGAGTGGTCAGCATATGTCCTTACCCGTCATCAGAGTCTGCAGAGCATGCTGCAGCTCCTGTCTTAGGTCGGTACACAGCCACCTACTTCATTACCCGTCCTTGACTACCGATCCAGCATCAAGAGCCATACTAATGGGGGGCTGTCGGCCTTTAGGGTGGTCATGGCCTGATGAAAAATAATTTGATCTCTCTATTGGCTAGTTTGCAGATGCATGCCAAAACGAATGAAGAGAAGAAGGCCAAGGCAGAGGGGTACCACCATAGCTCCCAAGCTTGCCCACTGTTTGACAAATCTATAAACAGAAGAGGAACCTTATAGCCATATCAAATACAGAAACAATATACATCCCAATAGAGTTACAACATGGGTAACACAAAGCAGCTCTCAGGGAATAAACGCATCCCAGCCCCAAAAGTTCTTGCAAGGTATCCACTTGTTCTTATAGAGTCCATTCTCTGATAGAGGCTCTATGGTCTGTAAGGCTGCAGCTGCATTCTTGGCCGAATGATCGTTGTTGTGGTTGTGTCAATGCGGCTACTGCAAAGATTGTGGTGGCAGTGATCACGGCTGTTGCAATGTCAAAGCCTCTTCTGTTTCTTGGTAATAGCACTGGCAATTCTATATCTGCAACAGAAACTAGGACTGGTAGGAAGATAGAAATGTGCAAATTGCACAGGTGGCAAAAGAACCATTCCAGTATTGTGAGAGATAGGACACAGTTAGTGAACAGTAAAGAGGTGTTATTAGAAATGTTAGTTGGTAGAAACATAAAAAAGAGAATACACAAGTTGACATAGGAGGAAAAGCAATATCACAGCTAGGGTCAGCAGAACGAGTTGCTCTACTCTGGGTCTGATTTGTAGTATGATTCCAACGGCAAAGTGCAGAAATTCCTCCTGTTAAAGCAAAGAAAGACTAGAGATATCCTTGTCACCAAAAACAGCACGACCTGAAAAATCATCAGTAGAATTGACAGGCTTTTAGAGGAATTGGTGAAAACAAGAAAAGGAAGGATAAAAAATGTGTTAGTTAGAAGTGAAAAATATGGCCAGGCTAACAATGGCCCATAGGTTCCGGGTTTGCCCTTCCGTCTGAGTTTTTGTTATTAGAGGAAGGCTCAGACTCGCCATTGTGAGGAGGAGCGGAATCACTTGCATGCTGTAAAACTCTGACCAGCCTTTCTGGAATCCAGACTGGAGTCTGTTGATCCTGTGGGAAAATACAAACAGACCCTCGGACCCAACGAAGGACTGGATCCGGTCCTTTCCAACAACCTGTCAGGATATCTTTCCATTTTGCCCATACTTGAGAAGTATTATGGGGATTATAATGTCGATCAACTGCAGAATGGCCGTCCCTATCCAGAGTTAAGAAATTTAGAATGAAAAGAACTAAGTTAAGTTTATCTTTAGGAGACTTGTAGGAGGCTCCTATTCCCCCTTTTTGTTTATTTAGACAATTTTTTAAAGTAAGATGTGCTCTTTCCACAATGCCCTGTCCCTGAGGATTATAGGGGATGCCAGTTACTAATTGGATGTTAAATGTTTGTAAAAACAACTGGAAGCTTTTGGAAGTATAAGCAGGACCATTATCTGTTTTAATAATTTTAGGTATGCCCCAGCCAGCAAATGCTTGTAGGCAGTGTTGAATGACATCTTTTACCTTTTCTCCAGAATGAGCAGAAGCCATAATGACCCCTGAAGCAGTGTCTACTGACACATGTACATATTTAACAGTACCAAATTCAGAAATATGGGTTACATCCATCTGCCAAATATGGCCAGGCAGCAGTCCCCTAGGGTTAACTCCAAAGGATTGCACTGGGATTAAAGGAGCACAATGTTGACAATTTTTTACTATTTGTCGAGCCATACATTTAGATATAGGGAATTTTCTGCTCAAAGTAGTGGAATTTACATGAAATTTTTCATGAAAGAGTTTTGCTTGTTCCTCTATGGAAAAGACAAAAATTGATTTGGTGGCCATATCTACCAAGTCATTAGCATTGGCCAAGGGTCCTGGTAAATTAGAATGAGCTCTAATATGTCCTACATAGAATAGATGTTTACGCTGTAGGATAAGGTTTTGTAGCGTAGTAAAATAAGAAGCTACCGTGGACATAGAAGAAATATAGGGTACCGTTTCAAGAACCTGTAAAGCGTTAACGATATATAAGCTATCAGATAGAAGATTGAATGGCTGATTATCTGCTAATTTAAAGGCTAATATTACAGCCGCAAGTTCAGTAACCTGTGCGGAGTTGGGCGGAACTATTATGGTGTGAAGTTGTTTACCGATAAGTACTGCACCTACTCCATTTTTGGAGCCATCAGTAAAAATGGTTACACAATCTTTAAGAGGCTGGACACTAGTCACTTTTGGAAAAACTATGGGAGTATTTTTACAGAATTGAATCCAGGGATGTTGGGGATAATGGTTATCGAACTGAGCTGAAGTGGTACAATATAATACTGACCAATCGTCATCATTATTAATTAACCATTTAATTTGCTGAATGGAATAAGGAGTTATAATAATAGACGGATGGATTCCAAAAACAGTAATGCAAGATTCTATTCCCTTGAATATTACCTGAGCAATAGCTTGGGGATATGATTGCAATGTTTTAGCCGGAGAGCTAGGGAGATTTATACTTTGCAAAGGTCCTCCTTGCCAAACTATGCCAAAAGGAGTATGTTTCTCTGAGATTATGATTAAACTTAATGGTTGAGTAGGATCACAACGATCAACGTAACACTGCTGAAGTCTATTCTCTACTAGCTGTAAGGATATCCGTGCTTCAGGAGTAAGTTTCCTAGGGGAATTCAAGTCAGGATTACCTTTTAATATATCGAATAAAGGTTTTAATTCCCCTGTGGATAATTTTAAATAGGATCTGATCCAGTTAATGTCACCTAAGAGTTTCTGAAAATCGTTCAAGGTATTCAATTGATCTGTCCTAATGGTCAACCTTGTTGGTCTGACTGTAGTAGCAGTGAGCCTTGTACCCAGATATTCTTGGATCTCCTCTAATTGTAATTTTTCAGGGGCTATCGTTAGTCCTCTTTTTTCTAATGCTTGAGTTATAAATTGTAATGCTTCTAACAAAACTTCTTTTTCTGGATGGCAAATAAGTATGTCGTCCATATAATGATAAATCAACAATCTCTTAAACTTTTGTCTAGTAGTTGTTAACGCTTTATCTACGTATATTTGACATATAGTAGGACTGTTAGCCATACCTTGAGGCAACACAGTCCACTCGAATCTCTGGTCAGGCTGAGTGTGATTAAGAGAGGGCAAAATAAAGGCAAATCTCCAACAATCATTTTTGTGTAAGGGTATAGAGAAAAAACAATCTTTTAAATCCAGAATAATAGTAGGCCAATTTTTTGGTAGTGCAGTGACAAGAGGGAGTCCACATTGGACGGGTCCCATAGGGTACATTTGTTCGTTTATGGCTCTTAAATCATGTAATAACCTCCATTTTCCTGATTTTTTCTTTGTTAAGAATATTGGAGTATTCCAAGGAGAGGTAGAATGTTGTAAATGACCTGCTTGTACCTGCTCTTGTACTAACTTATGAGCTGCCTCTAGCTTCTCTTTTGTTAGGGGCCACTGTGGAATCCAGCGAGGCTTATCATCTTTCCATATTATAGGGATTGATGGTTCATCAGTGGCCCCTAGGAAAAACCCAATCCATAAGAATCATTTTTTGGTGGAAGTAAAGGCAGTGGTTGGGTAGATCCTTGACTATGTCTTCCTAATCCTTTTTTATCATCATAGTTCATATTTTGTAACATATTTCTTACAGGAATCCCTTGGTAAATCTGGTCAGTGGTGAGTTTCATATCCATTTGCTGCAGGACATCTCGTCCCCATAGGCTAATAGGAACATTACAGACATATGGTTGAAATATCCCTGTGTGTCCCTCCGTATCTTTCCACGATAATGAGGAAGCACTTTGACTGGGGCTCTCTGCTACTCCTAAGCCTCTCAAGCTCTGAGCTGCTGTGATCAATGGCCAGTGCTTTGGCCAGACCATTGCACTGATAATACTCTTGTCTGCTCCCGTATCTAATAAACCTGTAAATTCCATATTTCCCACTTTTAATTTTAGGAGGGGCCTCTGTCCCATGTCCATAGTAAGGTTTATTAAAGTGGTTCCTGTTGATCAAAACCTCCTTGTCTTTTATTTGTACTTTCACTGGGCCACAAGGAATGTCGACTGGGCAATATAAGCATTTGTGCAATGCGATCCCCTGGAGAGATGACCGTAATTCCTTTTGGTGAAGAGACCAAGGCTTTTATTTGTCCAGTGAAATCAGGATCGATAACCCCTGGGTGTACTATAAGTCCTTTTAGTGTTGAGGAACCTCTACCTAGTAATAGCCCTACACTGTTCTGTGGGATTTTTTCATGCCAATCAGTATCAATCATCTGCACCCCCATATCTGGGGTTAGTATGAGTCTGGAGGTGGCACAGATGTCCAATCCTGCACTCCCTGAGGTGGCCCTGCGCTCCCCTTCTCTGTGGGAGGATACCACCGTCGGGGAACTTGTTGAATTACCCCGTATATTTGTTGCGGGCCCCGGGGAGGGCCCTGTCTCCCGTTTTTTTGAAGTTTAGGATTTAAACCTAAAAAATTACCTTCCCTATCTCTAATAGACTGACAGGCACTGCTCCAATGACTTCCCTTTCTGCATCTTGGACATAACCCAGGTCCGGTTCCCGAACTATTCCCTGTATAGATGTTCCCACCTTGAGCAAGGAACAGCCTTTTGTTTGGACAAGTGGCTTTTAGATGTCCCATCTGTCCACACACAAAACACGATCCTGAGGACTCTTTATTAGTTCTTTGAGGGGGTCTCCCCTGGGCTTGTGCAAGTGCGGCAGATAACAAGGTGGTTTGTCTGTCTATGGCTGCTACAAAGGCACCGCTCTGCGCCGAAGTATCATTTACATCTCTACACACTTTCAAGTAGGCGGACAAGTCTTTGTTTCTCCACGGTCTTATGGCCTCCCTACACCACCTATTAGCCTGTTCGTAGGCCAGTTGCTTTACTAAGGGCATGGCTTGCTCTGCATCTCCAAAGATGCGTGATGCCGTCTGAATTAGCCTATCAATGAAATCCGCATAGGGCTCATTATTCCCTTGAGTTACCTTTGACAACTGGCCCTGCAAATCTCCTGCTCCTTGTAATGTTTTCCAGGCCTTGGTTGCAGCCACGGCAATTTCCTACACCCATAAGCATGTCCCTATCAACCTGGGGATTTCCCGCTGCCGCATTCCGGCGGGCGGTATCCGTAGATATTTCTTGCCATGATGTTTTCCACATGAGGTACTGTCCCCCAGACAGAGCGGCCCTAGCAAGATTAGTCCAGTCCTGGGGCACTAGGTTTAATGATGTCAAAGTATCTATCAAGGCTATAGTAAAGGCTGACTGAGGACCATATGTACAAACTGCCTCTTTTAACTGCTTGACTATCTTGAAGTCTAGGGGTTGGTGGAATCTTTGATTTTGAGCATCCTCAAAAACAGGATACGCTACAGATCCAAGATGACTCCATTCTGTGCGTAACCCGAAGCCGGACGCTTCATGAGGGAGTTCCCTATTTATGGGAGGTGCACTAGGCGACACGGACACTAGAGGGGGCTGTTTACCTAGTTTTAATCTTTGTACTCTTTTTTCCAATTCCTCTCCCGATAATTCTCCTTCCGATAGTTCTTCATCCGAGTTAGTTCCTTTTTCTGAATTTTGAGAAAGATATGAACGCTCCTCTTTTATTTCTTCCAAAACTTGTCTTCCCTCAGCTAAAGGCTCAATGAATGAAGGTTTTTTGTTTTTATCTTGCAGACAGGATTTAACAAGAGACCAAATAGCCATAGTGCCTACTGGCAAAGGATTTTGCCTATCTGCTATACGAAGGTCTTTCCCCAGCCGTCCCCACTGTAGGGTATTCAAAAGGCCCTCCTCCAAAAACCAAGGGGAAATTCTTTCCACAGTATCAAGAAATACTTTAGCTGTCCTCTCCTTCAATGGGGTTCCATGGTTTTTCAATAACTCCCTAAGGGGTAACTTCATTCTGAATTTAGACGTTTCAGACCCCATTGTTACTAATTTGAATAGCTTTAGTTATGGTAATTACAATAACAGTGGCCTAGCTACCAGGAACAAGAAGATTGCTGGCGGGAAAACTATCAAGTGCACATTAAAATTTTTATAGCGGCTTTTCACATAGGACCGCTTCAAACGTGTTTTTACTTTCACTTTAATTAGACCGCGTTCCACGCGCCAGGACCGCTAATGGCGTGTCCCGATACCGGACCACCTTCCGTGTGTCCTTATTTTTATTTTAATTGGACCGCATTCCGCGTATCCGGATAGTCGCTTTACCGCGAACGTCGAGGCGCCTCTCCTTTACCTATTTACCTTTTTTGACTTCTTTACCTGTTTACCTTTTTTAACTTTTTTACCTGTTTACCTTTTTTGACTTTTTTACCTGTTTACCTTTTTTGACTTTTTTACCTGTTTACCTTTTTTGACTTCTTTACCTGTTTACCTTTTTTGACTTCTTTACCTGTTTACCTTTTTTGACTTTTTTATAACCGGTTTAGCTTGTTAAAAAAATTTTTTAAGATATCTTACCTTGTCCCTTTTAAATTCCCGGGTTTCGGCACCAGCTGTCGCGTCCCCTCTGCCACAGAGAGAGACACGGCAAACGTCTGAAGCTTTGGAAGTTTATTGTGCACAGGTTCTTTCCTACGCTTCTCTTACCCCTAACTTCTTCGCACTTTCAGCTTCCCTTTTCCCAGCTCCTGCCACTCCCGCGTACTTCCTCCTTCCAGCTCCGCTCCCGCTGCTGCCGCGGCCGCCGTCGTCACTGCCGGTTCTTCCGCTTCTTCCGTCCCTTCCTCAGCTTCTCCCCTACTCTCCCACCCACCAGGCTTATATACACCTCAGCCAATCAGGGGAGAGTACACGAGACAAATGCAGACAGCTGCAGGCGCGGGATGGGTACACGAGGGGAGGCATGCTCCAATCACATTGTTAACTAGCCAATCATTAGAATTCGCTGGTTGTTTACTGTATAGCCGGCCGCTCTCGGCTCAGCGTCAGGCGCCATCTTGACCATGTCTAAGGCCAGGGGCTCTAGAAACCCCGACATCTCCCTTCATACTGACCACCTGAGCACATTCAGATACTCACATGTGCCTGCCACTCCTTCTGCCACTCCCCCACCCAGCCTCCAGGCTCACGCATATCATCCTCTGCTCAGTGCCCAGCTAAAACCTATTCCTCCACCAATAGATAAGGATGAGCATTTCCCCTCAAGATGCACCAATTGATTGCGTGTCTTGATGGGCATGGAACTTTCCTGGCAGGATTTTTGTGGAGAGGAAGATGATGATTTTCTAAGGAATTTGGTGGCTTTGATTGAGGCTGGGTTGTCCGCCATCTGATGGAGTCAGATCACTCCTCAGATCAAGAGGGTTGGAAAAAGCACTTCGTGCAACACTGCAGCGTTGGCTCCTCTAGGAGAGCGCTCGCCTAGCAATCAGGAGGACCCCGGTTCGAGTCCCTCCCCGTGCCTTCGGACAGGAAGACTTTCAAATATGCCTAACCTCCCTCCTCTCATCTTTCCTCTCTTTTCCTCAACTCAAACTGCACCCTTGAAAAAGTAGGACACGCAAGCCTTCTCCAATCACACTTCCAGGTCACGCTGTTCTCATGTGCACCCTGCTTCTCAAAATGAGTGACTCATGCTTTGCAGGCTCATCATTGACACGAGAAGCCCTATAGGGGAGAAGACACACTGAAAGTGGGAAAGCAGAGACTCTAGGCACCTGGCGGGGTGGCAGTGGATAGAACCAGTCCGGAAAATATTAAGGATGCTCCAATTTGAAAATGCTTCAGAATACACTCTTCCTAATCCCTAAAGACTATCGCACTTCTGCATGTTCTGTAACGTCTCCTCTTTTGATCATCAGGATTTGCCTAATCCCTGGGGTATTCACTTGTGATTTTCAATGGGAGGGTTGGCACTAAATGTCTGATATTGAGGTGAACTCAAGATGTCCAAAGCCATGATGCTCTGCTGCATGTCGCAGCGTGATGTCATTTACATTCATGGTCAATGGAGAAGAGAGTGCGGTGAAGGGAAAGCCTTTCCTCAGAGGTGTTGTGCTGAAAACACTAAAAATCAGTATGTACATCATCAGGTGTCCCTTCCAAGCAACAGGAAAAGGCAGGAATCGGCAAAAGGGATTAGGCTCAGTCCTGATGCTTGCCCACACAATGACCCGGCACTGAGTACCTCCTGTACCTCAACGGTACATTCAAACTACAGAAATGTCCGGGAATTGGGACACAGACCTTAAGCAATGCCCAGTTATTTAGTGTCCCCTCAGTGAAGTTGGTTTTCCACACCAACTCCCTTCTACTTCTCATGTCCCTCTAAAGACCTTACACCTCCTTTTCGAGTATTGAGCCATGAAGCTCTGGGCCATTCCTCTTTCAGTGCATTGCCTCCTCACCACTCATATTCTGCCCTCTGAAAATGTGTTCACCATGCCAAAAGCAGGCTGTTGTTTCATCCATCGGCTTGTGCTCTGCTTCTTAGCAGGGCAGATCATAGAACTGTTGGCCGTTTCTCAGTGGGCATAATGCCACAGAGGCAGCAGTCTGGTCAAGGGAATGAATCCTTGGGTGAACAGATATGGGTTGGATATTTCTGGCCCTGCATGTTAGGTGCCAGACTTTTGGAAAATTCATGGCAGGACAAATTCTGAGTGCAGTCCATTTGTTAAGCAGCAGCCAAGATGGTTGGCCCTGGCAGGTGGAGTGAGCACAGAACATCTCCCCTTGCCTGGCAGCTCCACCCGGTGCTCCTTCCAACATGATGCCTGAAGGACTCCCCGCTCTCCTCATGAGCCATTGGAGCAGCCACACACCTGCACTTGGAAGACCATCTCCCCAGGTTCCAGCTGTCTCCTGTTTGGGCTGTCTCAGAAATTGGGGGCAACGGACAAGGCAGGCTGTCCTGTTTCCCATATCAAGTAGCACCTAAGTCAGGGAGTTTCGCCACATGATCCCTTGGCCTGAGCTGTCAGTGCCATCAGGCCGTGTGGCTTCTGGGAACCCAGGTGAGTTTCCCGGCTCAACCAAATCGCGGGCATGCCCAGACCGGCAGTTTCTTTTCTCCGAGGGCAATGCCGACGGGGAAGGTGCTTTGCTGAGTGAACACGTGAACTCCTGGGGCCCTCTGTCACTACCTGGTCCCCCAGACATCGTGGGGGCTCCCTGCCCACAGCAGGAGCGAGTTGTCCTCGCAGCCATGATGCCCGCTGCAGCCAAACCAGAACAGCGCCACCTGGCAGACCTGCAGAGTAGTGTGAGCTGTCAGGTTTCAGCAGCGTGTACCCTGTCCTGCTGGATCTGGAGCCATTCCCAGCCCGCACCCCTTGGCACCACAAAACATATAGGTGCATTTCAACTGGATCTTCAGGTCAGGATACCGTTTCTTGAAAGTTCAGGCTACTGGCCCTGGCTCCCTTCCTCTTACCAACACCGTTCAGCTGGGCCTTTTTTTTCCATCTTGGTCTGAAGTCGCCAGGATCAGAAGCATCTCCGGTTGCCATGGGAACCATGACACCACCGAGCTCTCGTGCCGCACCTCTGTGAACTCAGGCGCTGTGTGAGGTGCAGGCACGAGGTCACAGAAGCCACTCATCAACACCCAGGAGGTCCAATGCCCGGAGAAAGCCTCTGGAAAAAGAGAGAAATAGCTTGATCCTAGGGAGCCTGGAAACTCTGCGCCCTTCACAACTGCCATCCCCAAAACCAGCACCTTCCACTGAGAACACAGGCGCTCTCCCATCTTTTTTTCTCAGGGAACAGAAACACTGGTCTCCGAAATTCAGGCCATTTGCAGGGTGAAACCGAATGAAGTTGAAAGATTGAGAGACCAGGATATGAATCTCAGCCACTTATCTCACTCCATTGTATCTTGCTAGAGCGAACTACACACCTAAGGAGAGGCAGGTGGAGATGGCATGACGAATTTGGGTTTTCTTCCTGCCAGCAAATATCGATCCTGGGACCCCAGACCCCGGGACCCATCAGCGCTTCCCTTTTCCTCTTTCGTTTTACTCACAGGCTCTGGCTGTGTTCCTGAGGTTGCTGGATGATGTTCTCCCTCATCCAGAAATACGATGGTATGCAAAGTCCAGCACCTCCACTGGGTTTTTCCTTGTGCCTAGATATCTCCTGGTTAGAAATTGTCCACGGAAAGTGGAAGAAGGAAAAAGAGGAGGGAGGAAGGTGTCAGTGGTTTGTGACTCAAATGGCTAGTTATCCAGGTGTGAATGATCCCCGATGTCTCCCTTCATACTGACCACCTGAGCACATTCAGATACTCACATGTGCCTGCCACTCCTTCTGCCACTCCCCCACCCAGCCTCCAGGCTCACGCATATCATCCTCTGCTCAGTGCCCAGCTAAAACCTATTCCTCCACCAATAGATAAGGATGAGCATTTCCCCTCAAGATGCACCAATTGATTGCGTGTCTTGATGGGCATGGAACTTTCCTGGCAGGATTTTTGTGGAGAGGAAGATGATGATTTTCTAAGGAATTTGGTGGCTTTGATTGAGGCTGGGTTGTCCGCCATCTGATGGAGTCAGATCACTCCTCAGATCAAGAGGGTTAGAAAAAGCACTTCGTGCAACACTGCAGCGTTGGCTCCTCTAGGAGAGCGCTCGCCTAGCAATCAGGAGGACCCCGGTTCGAGTCCCTCCCCGTGCCTTCGGACAGGAAGACTTTCAAATATGCCTAACCTCCCTCCTCTCATCTTTTCCTCTCTTTTCTTCAACTCAAACTGCACCCTTGAAAAAGTAGGACACGCAAGCCTTCTCCAATCACACTTCCAGGTCACGCTGTTCTCATGTGCACCCTGCTTCTCAAAATGAGTGACTCATGCTTTGCAGGCTCACCATTGACACGAGAAGCCCTATAGGGGAGAAGACACACTGAAAGTGGGAAAGCAGAGACTCTAGGCACCTGGCGGGGTGGCAGTGGATAGAACCAGTCCGGAAAATATTAAGGATGCTCCAATTTGAAAATGCTTCAGAATACACTCTTCCTAATCCCTAAAGACTATCGCACTTCTGCATGTTCTGTAACGTCTCCTCTTTTGATCATCAGGATTTGCCTAATCCCTGGGGTATTCACTTGTGATTTTCAATGGGAGGGTTGGCACTAAATGTCTGATATTGAGGTGAACTCAAGATGTCCAAAGCCATGATGCTCTGCTGCATGTCGCAGCGTGATGTCATTTACATTCATGGTCAATGGAGAAGAGAGTGCGGTGAAGGGAAAGCCTTTCCTCAGAGGTGTTGTGCTGAAAACACTAAAAATCAGTATGTACATCATCAGGTGTCCCTTCCAAGCAACAGGAAAAGGCAGGAATCGGCAAAAGGGATTAGGCTCAGTCCTGATGCTTGCCCACACAATGACCCGGTCTGAGTACCTCCTGTACCTCAACGGTACATTCAAACTACAGAAATATCCGGGAATTGGGACACAGACCTTAAGCAATGCCCAGTTATTTAGTGTCCCCTCAGTGAAGTTGGTTTTCAACACCAACTCCCTTCTACTTCTCATGTCCCTCTAAAGACCTTACACCTCCTTTTCGAGTATTGAGCCATGAAGCTCTGGGCCATTCCTCTTTCAGTGCATTGCCTCCTCACCACTCATATTCTGCCCTCTGAAAATGTGTTCACCATGCCAAAAGCAGGCTGTTGTTTCATCCATCGGCTTGTGCTCTGCTTCTTAGCAGGGCAGATCATAGAACTGTTGGCCGTTTCTCAGTGGGCATAATGCCACAGAGGCAGCAGTCTGGTCAAGGGAATGAATCCTTGGGTGAACAGATATGGGTTGGATATTTCTGGCCCTGCATGTTAGGTGCCAGACTTTTGGAAAATTCATGGCAGGACAAATTCTGAGTGCAGTCCATTTGTTAAGCAGCAGCCAAGATGGTTGGCCCTGGCAGGTGGATTGAGCACAGAACATCTCCCCGTGCCTGGCAGCTCCACCCGGTGCTCCTTCCAACATGATGCCTGAAGGACTCCCCGCTCTCCTCATGAGCCATTGGAGCAGCCACACACCTGCACTTGGAAGACCATCTCCCCAGGTTCCAGCTGTCTCCTGTTTGGGCTGTTTCGGAAATTGGGGGCAACGGACAAGGCAGGCTGTCCTGTTTCCCATATCAAGTAGCACCTAAGTCAGGGAGTTTCGCCACATGATCCCCTTGCCTGAGCTGTCAGTGCCATCAGGCCGTGTGGCTTCTGGGAACCCAGGCGAGTTTCCCGGCTCAACCAAATCGCGGGCATGCCCAGACCGGCAGTTTCTTTTCTCCGAGGGCAATGCCGACGGGGAAGGTGCTTTGCTGAGTGAACACGTGAACTCCTGGGGCCCTCTGTCACTACCTGGTCCCCCAGACATCGTGGGGGCTCCCTGCCCACAGCACGAGCGAATTGTCTTCGCAGTCATGATACCCGCTGCAGCCAAACCAGAACAGCGCCACCTGGCAGACCTGCAGAGTAGTGTGAGCTGTCAGGTTTCAGCAGCGTGTACCCTGTCCTGCTGGATCTGGAGCCATTCCCAGCCCGCACCCCTTGGCACCACAAAACATATAGGTGCATTTCAACTGGATCTTCAGGTCAGGATACCGTTTCTTGAAAGTTCAGGCTACTGGCCCTGGCTCCCTTCCTCTTACCAACACCGTTCAGCTGGGCCTTTTTTTTCCATCTTGGTCTGAAGTCGCCAGGATCAGAAGCATCTCCGGTTGCCATGGGAACCATGACACCACCGAGCTCTCGTGCCGCACCTCTGTGAACTCAGGCGCTGTGTGAGGTGCAGGCACGAGGTCACAGAAGCCACTCATCAACACCCAGGAGGTCCAATGCCCGGAGAAAGCCTCTGGAAAAAGAGAGAAATAGCTTGATCCTAGGGAGCCTGGAAACTCTGCGCCCTTCACAACTGCCATCCCCAAAACCAGCACCTTCCACTGAGAACACAGGCGCTCTCCCATCTTTTTTTCTCAGGGAACAGAAACACTGGTCTCCGAAATTCAGGCCATTTGCAGGGTGAAACCGAATGAAGTTGAAAGATTGAGAGACCAGGATATGAATCTCAGCCACTTATCTCACTCCATTGTATCTTGCTAGAGCGAACTACACACCTAAGGAGAGGCAGGGGGAGATGGCATGACGAATTTGGGTTTTCTTCCTGCCAGCAATTATCGATCCTGGGACCCCAGACCCCGGGACCCATCAGCGCTTCCCTTTTCCTCTTTTGTTTTACTCACAGGCTCTGGCTGTGTTCCTGAGGTTGCTGGATGATGTTCTCCCTCATCCAGAAATACGATGGTATGCAAAGTCCAGCACCTCCACTGGGTTTTTCCTTGTGCCTAGATATATCCTGGTTAGAAATTGTCCACGGAAAGTGGAAGAAGGAAAAAGAGGAGGGAGGAAGGTGTCAGTGGTTTGTGACTCGAATGCCTAGTTATCCAGGTGTGAATGATCCCCGAGGTCTCCCTTCATACTGACCACCTGAGCACATTCAGATACTCACATGTGCCTGCCACTCCTTCTGCCACCCCCCCCCCCACCCAGCCTCCAGGCTCACGTATATCATCCTCTGCTCAGTGCCCAGCTAAAACCTATTCCTCCACCAATAGATAGGGATCAGCATTTCCCCTCAAGATGCACCAATTGATTGCGTGTCTTGATGGGCACGGAAGATTCCTGGCAGGATTTTTGTGGAGAGGAAGATGATGATTTTCTAAGGAATTTGGTGGCTTTGATTGAGGCTGGGTTGTCCGCCATCTGAAGGAGTCAGATCACTCCTCAGATCAAGAGGGTTAGAAAAAGCACTTCGTGCAACACTGCAGCGTTGGCTCCTCTAGGAGAGCGCTCGCCTAGCAATCAGGAGGACCCCGGTTCGAGTCCCTCCCCATGCCTTCGGACAGGAAGACTTTCAAATATGCCTAACCTCCCTCCTCTCATCTTTTCCTCTCTTTTCTTCAACTCAAACTGCACCCTTGAAAAAGGAGGACACGCAAGCCTTCTCCAATCACACTTCCAGGTCACGCTGTTCTCATGTGCATCCTGCTTCTCAAAATGAGTGACTCATGCTTTGCAGGCTCATCATTGACACGAGAAGCCCTATAGGGGAGAAGACACACTGAAAGTGGGAAAGCAGAGACTCTAGGCACCTGGCGGGGTGGCAGTGGATAAAGCCAGTCCGGGAAATATTAAGGATGCTCCAATTTGAAAAGGCTTCAGAATACACTCTTCCTAATCCCTAAAGACTATCGCACTTCTGCATGTTCTGTAACGTCTCCTCTTTTGATCATCAGGATTTGCCTAATCCCTGGGGTATTCACTTGTGATTTTCAATGGGAGGGTTGGCACTAAATGTCTGATATTGAGGTGTACTCAAGATGTCCAAAGCCATGATGCTCTGCTGCATGTCGCAGCGTGATGTCATTTACATTCATGGTCAATGGAGAAGAGAGTACCGTGAAGGGAAAGCCTTTCCTCAGAGGTGTTGTGCTGAAAACACTAAAAATCAGTATGTACATCATCAGGTGTCCCTTCCAAGCAACAGGAAAAGGCAGGAATCGGCAAAAGGGATTAGGCTCAGTCCTGATGCTTGCCCACACAATGACCCGATATGAGTACCTCCTGTACCTCAACGGTACATTCAAACTACAGAAATATCCGGGAATTGGGACACAGACCTTAAGCAATGCCCAGTTATTTAGTGTCCCCTCAGTGAAGTTGGTTTTCAACACCAACTCCCTTCTACTTCTCATGTCCCTCTAAAGACCTTACACCTCCTGTTCGAGTATTGAGCCATGAAGCTCTTGGCCATTCCTCTTTCAGTGCATTGCCTCCTCACCACTCATATTCTGCACTCTGAAAATGTGTTCACCATGCCAAAAGCAGGCTGTTGTTTCATCCATCGGCTTGTGCTCTGCTTCTTAGCAGGGCAGATCATAGAACTGTTGGCCGTTTCTCAGTGGGCATAATGCCACAGAGGCAGCAGTCTGGTCAAGGGAATGAATCCTTGGGTGAACAGATATGGGTTGGATATTCCTGGCCCTGCATGTTAGGTGCCAGACTTTTGGAAAATTCATGGCAGGACAAATTCTGAGTGCAGTCCATTTG
The DNA here is from genome assembly GCA_020740815.1 of Sciurus niger. NCBI lineage: Eukaryota > Metazoa > Chordata > Mammalia > Rodentia > Sciuridae > Sciurus > Sciurus niger. The sequence goes on from JAHUXG010012854.1 coordinate 15,612, forward strand.
TAAAGCAGCAGCCAAGATGGTTGGCCCTGGCAGGTGGAGTGAGCACAGAACATCTCCCCTTGCCCGGCAGCTCCACCCGATGCTCCTTCCAACATGATGCCTGAAGGACTCCCCGCTCTCCTCATGAGCCATTGGAGCAGCCACACACCTGCACTTGGAAGACCCTCTCCCCAGGTTCCAGCTGTCTCCTGTTTGGGCTGCCTCGGAAATTGGGGGCAACGGACAAGGCAGGCTGTCCTGTTTCCCATATCAAGTAGCACCTAAGTCAGGGAGTTTCGCCACATGATCCCTTGGCCTGAGCTGTCAGTGCCATCAGGCCGTGTGGCTTCTCGGAACCCAGGTGAGTTTCCCGGCTCAACCAAATCGCGGGCATGCCCAGACCGGCAGTTTCTTTTCTCCGAGGGCAATGCCGAAGGGGAAGGTGCTTTGCTGAGTGAACACGTGAACTCCTGGGGCCCTCTGTCACTACCTGGTCCCCCAGACATCGTGGGGGCTCCCTGCCCACAGCAGGAGCGAGTTGTCCTCGCAGTCATGATGCCCGCTGCAGCCAAACCAGAACAGCGCAACCTGGCCAGACCTGCCCAGAGATAGTGTGAGCTGTGCAGTAGTTTCAGACAGCGTGCATACAATGAATCCTGCAGCGATATGGATGAACATTCCCAGCCGCAACCCCTTCGACCACAACACCCTAGGTGCATTTCCAACTGTGCGATCTTCAGCGTCAGGATACCGCTACTTTCTTGAAGAGTTCAGGCTACTAGCGACCCTGGCACTCTCTTCCTCTTACCTCACCGTTCAGCTGGCGACCCTCTTTTTTTACAATCTTGGTCTGAAGCTCGCCAGGCATCAGCAAAGCATCTCTACCGGATGCCAGGCCGGAACCAGGACACCACGCAGCTCTCGCTGCCTCACCTCTGGAACTCAGGCCGCTGTCGTGAGCGTGTCAGTGCGCACGAAGGTCCACAGACGCACTCATCAACACCCCACGGGAGGCCCATATGCCGGAGACATCACCTAGAAGAAAGCCTCTGGCGAAAGAGAGAAATAGCTTGATCCTAGGGCGTCTAGAAACTCTGGGCCCTTCACACCTGCCATCCCCAAAGTCAGCACCTTCCACTGAGAACACAGGCGCTCTCCCATCTTTATTTCTCAGGGAACAGAAACACTGGTCCTCGAAATTCAGGCCATTTGCAGGGTGAAACCGAATGAAGTTGAAAGATTGAGAGACCAGGATATGAATCTCAGCCACTTATCTCACTCCATTGTATCTTGCTAGAGTGAACTACACACCTAAGGAGAGGCAGGTGGAGATGGCATGACGAATTTGGGTTTTCTTCCTGCCAGCAAATATCGATCCTGGGACCCCAGACCCCGGGACCCATCAGCGCTTCCCTTTTCCTCTTTCGCTTTACTCACAGGCTCTGGCTGTGTTCCTGAGGTTGCTGGATGATGTTCTCCCTCATCCAGAAATACGATGGTATGCAAAGTCCAGCACCTCCACTGGGTTTTTCCTTGTGCCTAGATATCTCCTGGTTAGAAATTGTCCACGGAAAGTGGAAGAAGGAAAAAGAGGAGGGAGGAAGGTGTCAGTGGTTTGTGACTCGAATGCCTAGTTATCCAGGTGTGAATGATCCCCGATGTCTCCCTTCATACTGACCACCTGAGCACATTCAGATACTCACATGTGCCTGCCACTCCTTCTGCCACTCCCCCAACCAGCCTCCAGGCTCACGCATATCATCCTCTGCTCAGTGCCCAGCTAAAACCTATTCCTCCACCAATAGATAAGGATGAGCATTTCCCCTCAAGATGCACCAATTGATTGCATGTCTTGATGGGCACGGAAGTTTCCTGGCAGGATTTTTGTGGAGAGGAAGATGATGATTTTCTAAGGAATTTGGTGGCTTTGATTGAGGCTGTGTTGTCAGCCATCTGATGGAGTCAGATCACTCCTCAGATCAAGAGGGTTAGAAAAAGCACTTCGAGCAACACTGCAGCGTTGGCTCCTCTAGGAGAGCGCTCGCCTAGCAATCAGGAGGACCCCGGTTCCAGTCCCTCCCCGTGCCTTCGGACAGGAAGACTTTCAAATATGCCTAACCTCCCTCCTCTCATCTTTTCCTCTCTTTTCCTCAACTCAAACTGCACCCTTGAAAAAGTAGGACACGCAAGCCTTCTCCAATCACACTTCCAGGTCACGCTGTTCTCATGTGCACCCTGATTCTCAAAATGAGTGACTCATGCTTTGCAGGCTCACCATTGACACGAGAAGCCCTATAGGGGAGAAGACACACTGAAAGTGGGAAAGCAGAGACTCTAGGCACCTGGCGGGGTGGCAGTGGATAGAGCCAGTCAGGAAAATATTAAGGATGCTCCAATTTGAAAATGCTTCAGAATACACTCTTCCTAATCCCTAAAGACTATCGCACTTCTGCATGTTCTGTAACGTCTCCTCTTTTGATCATCAGGATTTGCCTAATTCCTGGGGTATTCACTTGTGATTTTCAATGGGAGGGTTGGCACTAAATGTCTGATATTGAGGTGAACTCAAGATGTCCAAAGCCATGATGCTCTGCTGCATGTCCCAGCGTGATGTCATTTACATTCATGGTCAATGGAGAAGAGAGTGCGGTGAAGGGAAAGCCTTTCCTCAGAGGTGTTGTGCTGAAAACACTAAAAATCAGTATGTACATCATCAGGTGTCCCTTCCAAGCAACAGGAAAAGGCAGGAATCGGCAAAGGGGATTAGGCTCAGTCATGGTGCTTGCACACACAATGACCCGCCACTGAGTACCTCCTGTACCTGAGGGGTACATTCAACTTACAGAAATATCCGGGAATTGGGACACAGACCTTAAGCAATGCCCAGTTATTTAGTGTCCCTTCACTGAAGTTGGTTTTCAACACCAACTCCCTTCAACTTCTCATGCCCCTCTAAATATCTCACACCTCCTTTCCGACTATTCAGCCTTGAAGCTCTGTGCCATTCCTCTTTCATCGCAATGCCTCCTCACCACTCGTATTCTGCCCTCTGAAAATGTGTTCATCATGCCAAGAGCAGGCTGTTGTTTCATCCATTGGCCTGTGCTCTGCTTCTTACCAGGGCTGATCATAGAACTGTTGGCCATTTCTCAGTGGGCATAATGCCACAGAGGCAGCAGTCTGGTCAAGGGAATGAATCCTTGGGTGAACAGATATGGGTTGGATATTTCTGGCCCTGCATGTTAGGTGCCAGACTTTTGGAAAAATCATGGCAGGACAAATTCTGAGTGCAGTCCATTTGTAAAGCAGCAGCCAAGATGGTTGGCCCTGGCAGGTGGAGTGAGCACAGAACATCTCCCCTTGCCTGGCATCTCCACCCGGTGCTCCTTCCAACATGATGCCTGAAGGACTCCCCGCTCTCCTCATGAGCCATTGGAGCAGCCACACACCTAAACTTGGAAGACCATCTCCCCAGGCTCCAGCCGTCTCCTGTTTGGGCTGTCTCGGAAATTGGGGGCAACGGACAAGGCAGGCTGTCCTGTTTCCCATATCAAGTAGCACCTAAGTCAGGGAGTTTCGCCACATGATCCCCTGGGCTGAGCTGTCAGTGCCATCAGGCCGTGTGTCTTCTGGGAACCCAGGCCAGTTTCCCGGCTCAACCAAATCGCGGGCATGCCCAGACCCGCAGTTTCTTTTCTCCGAGGGTAATGCCGACGGGGAAGGTGCTTTGCTGAGTGAACACGTGAACTCCTGGGGCCATCTGTCACTACCTGGTCCCCCAGACATCGTGGGGGCTCCCTGCCCACAGCACGACCGAGTTGTCCTCGCAGTCATGATGCCCGCTGCAGCCAAACCAGAAGAGCGCCACCTGGCAGACCTGCAGAGTAGTGTGAGCTGTCAGGGTTCAGCAGTGTGTACCCTGTCCTGCTGGATCTGGAGCCCTTCCCAGCCCGCACCCCTTCGCACCACAAAACATATAGGTGCATTTCAACTGGATCTTCAGGTCAGGATACCGTTTCTTGAAAGTTCAGGCTACTGGCCCTGGCTCCCTTCCTCTTACCAACACCGTTCAGCTGGGCCTTTTTTTCCAATCTTGGTCTGAAGTCGCCAGGATCAGAAGCATCTCCGGTTGCCATGGGAACCATGACACCACCGAGCTCTCGTGCCGCACCTCTGTGAACTCAGGCGCTGTGTGAGGTGCAGGCACGAGGTCACAGAAGCCACTCATCAACACCCAGGAGGCCAAATGCCCGGAGAAGCCTCTGGCGAAAGAGAGAAATAGCTTGATCCTAGGGCGTCTAGAAACTCTGGGCCCTTCACACTTGCCATCCCCAAAGCCAGCACCTTCCACTGAGAACACAGGCGCTCTCCCATCTTTATTTCTCAGGGAACAGAAACACTGTTCCCCAAAATTCAGGCCATTTGCAGGGTGAAACCGAATGAAGTTGAAAGATTGAGAGACCAGGATATGAATCTCAGCCACTTATCTCACTCCATTGTATCTTGCTAGAGCGAACTACACACCTAAGGAGAGGCAGGTGGAGATGGCATGATGAATTTGGGTTTTCTTCCTGCCAGCAAGTATCAATCCTGGGACCCCAGACCTCGGGACCCATCAGCGCTTCCCTTTTCCTCTTTCGTTTTACTCACAGGCTCTGGCTGTGTTCCTGAGGTTGCTGGATGATGTTCTCCCTCATCCAGAAATATGATGGTATGCAAAGTCCAGCACCTCCACTGGGTTTTTCCTTGTGCCTAGATATCTCCTGGTTAGAAATTGTCCATGGAAAGTGGAAGAAGGAAAAAGAGGTTGGAGGAAGGTGTCAGTGGTTTGTGACTCAAATGGCTAGTTATCCAGGTGTGAATGATCCCCGATGTCTCCCTTCATACTGACCACCTGAACACATTCAGATACTCACATGTGCCTGCCACTCCTTCTGCCACCCCCCCACCCAGACTCCAGGCTCACGTATATCATCCTCTGCTCAGTGCCCAGCTAAAACCTATTCCTCCACCAATAGATAGGGATCAGCATTTCCCCTCAAGATGCACCAATTGATTGCGTGTCTTGATGGACACGGAATGTTCCTGGCAGGATTTTTGTGGAGAGGAAGATGTTGATTTTCTAAGGAATTTGGTGGCTTTGATTGAGGCTAGGTTGTCCGCCAGCTGATGGAGTCAGATCAATCCTCAGATCAAGAGGGTTAGAAAAAGCACTTCCTGCAACACTGAAGCGTTGGCTCCTCTTGGAGAGCGCTCGCCTAGCAATCAGGAGGACCCTGGTTCGAGTCCCTCCCCGTGCCTTCGGACAGGAAGACTTTCGAATATGCCAAACCTCCCTCCTCTCATCTTTCCTCTCTTTTCCTCAACTCAAACTGCACACTTGAAAAAGAACCAGTTGGACACGCAAGCCTTCTCCAATCACACTTCCAGGTCATGGTGTTCTCACGTGCACCCTGCTTCTCAAAATGAGTGACTCTTGCTTTGCAGGCTCACGACTGACACGAGAAGCCCTATAGGGGAGAAGACACACTGAAAGTGGGAAAGCAGAGACACTAGGCACCTGGCGGGGTGGCAGTGGATATAGCCAGTCCGGGAAGTAATAAGGATGCTCCAATTTGAAAATGCTTCAGAATACACTCTTCCTGCTTCCTAAGGACTATCACACTTCTGCATGTTCTGTAACGTCTCTTCATTTGATCGTCAGTATTTGCCTCATCCCTGGGGTATTCACTTGTGATTTTCAACGAGAGGGTTGGCACTAAATGTCTGATATTGGGGTGAACTCAAGATGTCCAAAGCCATGATGCTCTGCTGCATGTCGCAGTGTGATGTCATTTACATCCATGGTCAATGGAGAAGAGATTGCGGTGAAGGGAAAGGCTTTCCTCAGAAGTGTTGTGCTGAAAACACTAAAAATCAGTATGTACATCATCAGGTGTCCCTTCCAAACAACAGGAAAAGGCAGGAATCGGCAAAGGGGATTAGGCTCAGTCCTGATGCTTGCCCACACAATGACCCGGCACTGAGTACCTCCTGTACCTCAGCGGTACATTCAAACTACAGAAATGTCCGGGAATTGGGACACAGACCTTAAGCAATGCCCAGTTATTTAGTGTCCCCTCAGTGAAGTTGGTTTTCAACACCAACTCCCTTCTACTTCTCATGTCCCTCTAAAGACCTTACACCTCCTTTTCGAGTATTCAGCCATGAAGCTCTGGGCCATTCCACTTTCAGCACAATGCCTCCTCACCACTCATATTCTGCCCCCTGAAAATGTGTTCACCATGCCAAGAGTAGGCTGTTGTTTCATCCATCGGCTTGTGCTCTGCTTCTTACCAGGGCTGATCATAGAACTGTTGGCCATTTCTCAGTGGGCAAAATGCCACAGAGGCAGCAGTCTGGTCAAGGGAATGAAACCTTGGGTGAACAGAGATGGGCTGGATATTTCTGGCCCTGCAGGTTAGGTGCCAGACTTTTGGAAGAATCATGGCAGGACAAATTCTGAGTGCAGTCCAGTTGTAAAGCAGCAGCCAAGGTGGTTGGCCCTGGCAGGTGGAGTGGGCACAGAACATCTCTCCTTGCCTGGCAGCTCCCCCGTGTGCTCCTTCCAACATGATGCCTGATGGACTCCCCGCTCTCCTCATGAGCCATTGGAGCAGCCACACACCTGCACATGGAAGATCACCTCCCCAGGTTCCAGCCGTCTCCTGTTGGGGCTTTCTCAGAAATTGGGGGCAACCGACAAGGCAGGCTGTGTTGTTTCCCATATCAAGTAGCACCTAAGTCAGGGAGTTGCGCCACATGATCCCCTGGGCTGAGCTGTCAGTGCCATCAGGCCGTGTGGCTTCTGGGACCCCAGGCGAGTCTCCAGGCTCGGCCAAATCGCGGGCGTGCCCAGACCCAGAGTTGCTTTTCTCGGAGGGCAATGCCGACGGCGAAGTTGCTTTGCTGAGTGAACACGTGAACTCCTGGGGCCCTCTGTCACTACCTGGTCCCCCAGACATCGTGGGGGCTCCCTGCCCACAGCAGGAGCGAGTTGTCCTCGCAGTCATGATGCCCGCTGCAGCCAAACCAGAACAGCGCCACCTGGCAGACCTGCAGAGTAGTGTGAGCTGCCAGGTTTCAGCAGCGTGTACCCTGTCCTGCTGGATCTGGAGCCATTCCCAGCCCGCACCCCTTCGCACCACAAAACCCATAGGTGCATTTCAACTGGATCTTCAGGTCAGGATACCGTTTCTTGAAAGTTCAGGCTCCTGGCCCTGGCTCCCTTCCTCTTACCATCACCGTGCAGCTGGGGCTTTTTTTTTCAATCTTGGTCTGAAGTCGCCAGGATCCGAAGCATCTCCGCTTGCCATGGGATCCATGATAATTACTGAAGCCTAAAGGCCGCGCCTGTGACCAGGCGCAGGGGGCAAACATCAGAAGCCACTCATCAACACCCAGGAGGCCCAATGCCCGGAGAAAGCCTCTGGCCAAAGAGAGAAATAACTTGATCCTAGGGCGCCTGGAAACTCTGCGCCCTTCACACACCTGCCATCCCCAAAGCCAGCACCTTCCACTGAGAACACAGGCGCTCTCCCATCTTTATTTCTCAGGGAACAGAAACACTGGTCTCCGAAATTCAGGCCATTTGCAGGGGAGAACCGAATGAAGTTGAAAGATTGAGAGACCAGGATATGAATCTCAGCCACTTATCTCGCTCCATTGTATCTTGCTAGAGCGAACTACACACCTAAGGAGAGGCAGGTGGAGATGGCATGATGAATTTGGGTTTTCTTCCTGCCAGCAAATATCGATCCTGGGACCCCAGACCCCGGGACCCATCAGCGCTTCCCTTTTCCTCTTTCGTTTCACTCACAGGCTCTGGCTGTGTTCCTGATGTTGCTGGATGGTGTACTCCCTCATCCAGAAATACGATGGTATGCAAAGTCCAGCACCTCCACTGGGTTTTTCCTTGTGCCTAGATATCTCCTGGTTAGAAATTGTCCACGGAAAGTGGAAGAAGGAAAAAGAGGAGGGAGGAAGGTGTCAGTGGTTTGTGACTCGAATGCCTAGTTATCCAGGTGTGAATGATCCCCGATGTCTCCCTTCATACTGAGCACCTGAGCACATTCAGATACTCACATGTGCCTGCCACTCCTTCTGCCACACCCCCCACCCAGCCTCCAGGCTCACGTATATCATCCTCTGCTCAGTGCCCAGCTAAAACCTATTCCTCCACAAATAGATAGGGATCAGCCTTTCCCTTCAAGATGCACCAATTGATTGCGTGTCTTCATGGACACGGAAGGTTCCTGGCAGGATTTTTGTGGAGAGGAAGATCTTGATTTTCTAAGGAATTTGGTGGCTTTGATTGAGGCTAGGTTGTCCGCCAGCTGATGGAGTCAGATCACTCCTCAGATCAAGAGGGTTAGAAAAAGCACTTCCTGCAACACTGAAGCGTTGGCTCCTCTTGGAGAGCGCTCGCCTAGCAATCAGGAGGACCCCGGTTCGAGTCCCTCCCCGTGCCTTCAGACAGGAAGACTTTCAAATATGCCAAACCTCCCTCCTCTCATCTTTCCTCTCTTTTCCTCAACTCAAACTGTACACTTGAAAAAGAACCAGTTGGACACGCAAGCCTTCTCCAATCTCCCTTCCAGGTCACGGTGTTCTCACGTGCACCCTGCTTCTCCAAATCAGTGACTCATGCTTTGCAGGCTCACGATTGACACGAGAAGCCCTATAGGGGAGAAGACACACTGAAAGTGGGAAAGCAGAGACACTAGGCACCTGGCGGGGTGGCAGTGGATATAGCCAGTCCGGGAAGTAATAAGGATGCTCCAATTTGAAAATGCTTCAGAATACACTCTTCCTGCTCCCTAAGGACTATCACACTTCTGCATGTTCTGTAACGTCTCCTCTTTTGATCGTCAGGATTTGCCTAATCCCTGGGGTATTCACTTGTGATTTTCAATGGGACGGTTGGCACTAAATGTCTGATATTGAGGTGAACTCAGCCATGATGCTCTGCTGCATGTCGCAGTGTGATGTCATTTACATTCATGGTCAATGGAGAAGAGAGTGCGGTGAACGGAAAGGATTTCCTCAGAAGTGTTGTGCTGAAAACACTAAAAATCAGTATGTACATCATCAGGTGTCCCTTCCAAGCAACAGGAAAAGGCAGGAATCGGCAAAGGGGATTAGGCTCAGTCCTGATGCTTGCCCACACAATGACCCGGCACTGAGTACCTCCTCTACCTCAGCGGTACATTCAAACTACAGAAATGTCCGGGAATTGGGACACAGACCTTAAGCAATGCCCAGTTATTTAGTGTCCCCTCACTGAAGTTGGTTTTCAACACCAACTCCCTTCTACTTCAAATGTCCCTCTAAAGACCTTTCACCTCCTATTCGAGTATTCAGCCATGAAGCTCTGGGCCATTCCACTTTCAGCACAATGCCTCCTCACCACTCATATTCTGCCCCCTGAAAATGTGTTCACCATGCCAAGAGCAGGCTGTTGTTTCATCCATCGGCTTGTGCTCTGCTTCTTACCAGGGCTGATCATAGAACTGTTGGCCATTTCTCAGTGGGCAAAATGCCACAGAGGCAGCAGTCTGGTCAAGGGAATGAACAGAGATGGGCTGGATATTTCTGGCCCTGCAGGTTAGGTGCCAGACTTTTGGAAAAATCATGGCAGGACAAATTCTGAGTGCAGTCCAGTTGTAAAGCAGCAGCCAAGGTGGTTGGCCCTGGCAGGTGGAGTGAGCACAGAACATCTCTCCTTGCCTGGAAGCTCCCCCCTGTGCTCCTTCCAACATGATGCCTGAAGGACTCCCCGCTCTCCTCATGAGCCATTGGAGCAGCCACACACCTGCACATGGAAGACCATCTCCCCAGGTTCCAGCCGTCTCCTGTTTGGGCTTTCTCAGAAATTGGGGGCAACCGACAAGGCAGGCTGTGTTGTTTCCCATATCAAGTAGCACCTAAGACAGGGAGTTGCGCCACATGATCCCCTGGGCTGAGCTGTCAGTGCCATCAGGCCGTGTGGCTTCTGGGACCCCAGGCGAGTTTCCAGGCTCGGCCAAATCGCGGGCGTGCCCAGACCCAGAGTTGCTTTTCTCGGAGGGCAATGCCGACGGCGAAGTTGCTTTGCTGAGTGAACACGTGACCTCCTGGGGCTCTCTGTCACTACCTGGTCCCCCAGACATCGTGGGGGCTCCCTGCCCACAGCACGAGCGAATTGTCTTCGCAGTCATGATACCCGCTGCAGCCAAACCAGAACAGCGCCACCTGGCAGACCTGCAGAGTAGTGTGAGCTGTCAGGTTTCAGCAGCGTGTACCCTGTCCTGCTGGATCTGGAGCCATTCCCAGCCCGCACCCCTTCGCACCACAAAACCCATAGGTGCATTTCAACTGGATCTTCAGGTCAGGATACCGTTTTTGAAAGTTCAGGCTCCTGGCCCTGGCTCCCTTCCTCTTACCATCACCGTACAGCTGGGGCTTTTTTTTCAATCTTGGTCTGAAGTCGCCAGGATCAGAAGCATCTCCGGTTGCCATGGGATCCATGACACCACCGAGCTCTCATGCCACGCCTCTGTGACCTCAGGCGCTGTGTGAGGTGCAGGCACGAGGTCACAGAAGCCACTCATCAACACCCAGGAGGCCCAATGCCCGGAGAAAGCCTCTGGCCAAAGAGAGAAATAGCTTGATCCTAGGGCGCCTGGAAACTCTGCGCCCTTCACACACCTGCCATCCCCAAAGCCAGCACCTTCCACTGAGAACACAGGCGCTCTCCCATCTTTATTCCTCAGGGAACAGAAACACTGGTCTCCGAAATTCAGGCCATTTGCAGGGGAGAACCGAATGACGTTGAAAGATTGAGAGACCAGGATACGAATCTCAGCCACTTATCTCACTCCATTGTATCTTGCTGGAGCGAACTACACACCTAAGGAGAGGCAGGTGGAGATGGCATGATGAATTTGGGTTCTCTTCCTGCCAGCAAATATCGATCCTGGGACCCCAGACCCCGAGACCCATCAGCGCTTCCCTTTTCCTCTTTCGTTTCACTCACAGGCTCTGGCTGTGTTCCTGAGGTTGCTGGATGGTGTTCTCCCTCATCCAGAAATACGATGGTATGCAAAGTCCAGCACCTCCACTGGGTTTTTCCTTGTGCCTAGATATCTCCTGGTTAGAAATTGTCCACGGAAAGTGGAAGAAGAAAAACGAGGAGGGAGGAAGGTGTCAGTGGTTTGTGACTCGAATGCCTAGTTATCCAGGTGTGAATGATCCCCGATGTCTCCCTTCATACTGACCACCTGAGCACATTCAGATACTCACATGTGCCTGCCACTCCTTCTGCCACCCCCCCACACCCAGCCTCCAGGCTCACGCATATCATCCTCTGCTCAGTGCCCAGCTAAAACCTATTCCTCCACCAATAGATAGGGATCAGCATTTCCCCTCAAGATGCACCAATTGATTGCGTGTCTTGATGGACACGGAAGGTTCCTGGCAGGATTTTTGTGGAGAGGAAGATGTTGATTTTCTAAGGAATTTGGTGGCTTTGATTGAGGCTAGGTTGTCCGCCAGCTGATGGAGTCAGATCACTCCTCAGATCAAGAGGGTTAGAAAAAGCACTTCCTGCAACACTGAAGCGTTGGCTCCTCTTGGAGAGCGCTCGACTAGCAATCAGGAGGAGCCCGGTTCGAGTCCCTCCCCGTGCCTTCGGACAGGAAGACTTTCGAATATGCCAAACCTCCCTCCTCTCATCTTTCCTCTCTTTTCCTCAACTCAAACTGCACACTTGAAAAAGAACCAGTTGGACACGCAAGCCTTCTCCAATCACACTTCCAGGTCACGGTGTTCTCACGTGCACCCTGCTTCTCAAAATGAGTGACTCATGCTTTGCAGGCTCACGATTGAAACGAGAAGCCCTATAGGGGAGAAGACACACTGAAAGTGGGAAAGCAGAGACACTAGGCACCTGGCGGGGTGGCAGTGGATATAGCCAGTCCGGGAAGTAATGAGGATGCTCCAATTTGAAAATGCTTCAGAATACACTCTTCCTGCTCCCTAAGGACTATCACACTTCTGCATGTTCTGTAACGTCTCCTCTTTTGATCGTCAGGATTTGCCTAATCCCTGGGGTATTCACTTGTGATTTTCAATGGGACGGTTGGCACTAAATGTCTGATATTGTGGTGAACTCAGCCATGATGCTCTGCTGCATGTCGCAGTGTGATGTCATTTACATTCATGGTCAATGGAGAAGAGAGTGCGGTGAAGGGAAAGGCTTTCCTCAGAAGTGTTGTGCTGAAAACACTAAAAATCAGTATGTACATCATCAGGTGTCCCTTCCAAGCAACAGGAAAAGGCAGGAATCGGCAAAGGGGATTAGGCTCCGTCCTGATGCTTGCCCACACAATGACCCGGTACTCAGTATCTCCTGTACCTCAGCGGTACATTCAAACTACAGAAATGTCTGGGAATTGGGACACAGACCTTAAGCAATGCCCAGTTATTTAGTGTCCCCTCACTGAAGTTGGTTTTCAACACCAACTCCCTTCTACTTCTCATGTCCCTCTAAAGACCTTACACCTCCTTTTCGAGTATTCAGCCATGAAGCTCTGGGCCCTTCCACTTTCAGCGCAATGCCTCCTCACCACTCATATTCTGCCCCCTGAAAATGTGTTCACCATGCCAAGAGCAGGCTGTTGTTTCATCCATCGGCTTGTGCTCTGCTTCTTACCAGGGCTGATCATAGAACTGTTGGCCATTTCTCAGTGGGCAAAATGCCACAGAGGCAGCAGTCTGGTCAAGGGAATGAACCCTTAGGTGAACAGAGATGGGCTGGATATTTCTGGCCCTGCAGGTTAGGTGCCAGACTTTTGGAAAAATCATGGCAGGACAAATTCTGAGTGCAGTCCAGTTGTAAAGCAGCAGCCAAGGTGGTTGGCCCTGGCAGGTGGAGTGAGCACAGAACATCTCCCCTTGCCTGGCAGCTCCCCCCTGTGCTCCTTCCAACATGATGCCTGAAGGACTCCCCGCTCTCCTCATGAGCCATTGGAGCAGCCACACACCTGCACATGGAAGACCATCTCCCCAGGTTCCAGCCGTCTCCTGTTTGGGCTTTCTCAGAAATTGGGGGCAACCGACAAGGCAGGCTGTGTTGTTTCCCATATCAAGTAGCACCTAAGTCAGGGAGTTGCGCCACATGATCCCCTGGGCTGAGCTGTCAGTGCCATCAGGCCGTGTGGCTTCTGGGACCCCAGGCGAGTTTCCAGGCTCGGCCAAATCGAGGGCGTGCCCAGACCCGGAGTTGCTTTTCTCGGAGGGCAATGCCGACGGCGAAGGTGCTTTGCTGAGTGAACACGTGACCTCCTGGGGCTCTCTGTCACTACCTGGTCCCCCAGACATCGTGGGGGCTCCCTGCCCACAGCAGGAGCGAGTTGTCCTCGCAGCCATGATGCCAGCTGCAGCCAAACCAGAACAGCGCCACCTGGCAGACCTGCAGAGTAGTGTGAGCTGTCAGGTTTCAGCAGCGTGTACCCTGTCCTGCTGGATCTGGAGCCATTCCCAGCCCACACCCCTTCGCACCACAAAACCCATAGGTGCATTTCAACTGGATCTTCAGGTCAGGATACCGTTTCTTGAAAGTTCAGGCTCCTGGCCCTGGCTCCCTTCCTCTTACCATCACCGTACAGCTGGGGCTTTTTTTTCAATCTTGGTCTGAAGTCGCCAGGATCAGAAGCATCTCCGGTTGCCATGGGATCCATGACACCACTGAGCTCTCGTGCCGCGCCTCTGTGACCTCAGGCGCTGTGTGAAGTACAGGCACGAGGTCACAGAAGCCACTCATCAACACCCAGGAGGCCCAATGCCCGGAGAAAGCCTCTGGCCAAAGAGAAATAGCTTGATCCTAGGGCGCCTGGAAACTCTGCGCCCTTCACACACCTGCCATCCCCAAAGCCAGCACCTTCCACTGAGAACACAGGTGCTCTCCCATCTTTATTTCTCAGGGAACAGAAACACTGGTCTCCGAAATTCAGGCCATTTGCAGGGGAGAACCGAATGAAGTTGAAAGATTGAGAGACCAGGATATGAATCTCAGCCACTTATCTCACTCCATTGTATCTTGCTAGAGCGAACTACACACCTAAGGAGAGGCAGATGGAGATGGCATGATGAATTTGGGTTTTCTTCCTGCCAGCAAATATCCATCCTGGGACCCCAGACCCCGGGACCCATCAGCGCTTCCCTTTTCCTCTTTCGTTTCACTCACAGGCTCTGGCTGTGTTCCTGATGTTGCTGGATGGTGTTCTCCCTCATCCAGAAATACGATGGTATGCAAAGTCCAGCACCTCCACTGGGTTTTCCTTGTGCCTAGATATCTCCTGGTTAGAAATTGTCCACGGAAAGTGGAAGAAGGAAAAAGAGGAGGGAGGAAGGTGTCAGTGGTTTGTGACTCAAATGGCTAGTTATCCAGGAGTGAATGATCCCCGATGTCTCCCTTCATACTGACCACCTGAGCACATTCAGATACTCACATGTGCCTGCCACTCCTTCTGCCACTCCCCCACCCAGCCTCCAGGCTCACGCATATCATCCTCTGCTCAGTGCCCAGCTAAAGCCTATTCCTCCACCAATAGATAAGGATCAGCATTTCCCCTCAAGATGCACCAATTGATTGCGTGTCTTGATGGACACGGAAGGTTCCTGGCAGGATTTTTGTGGAGAGGAAGATGTTGATTTTCTAAGGAATTTGGTGGCTTTGATTGAGGCTAGGTTGTCCGCCAGCTGATGGAGTCAGATCACTCCTCAGATCAAGCGGGTTAGAAAAAGCACTTCCTGCAACACTGAAGCGTTGGCTCCTCTTGGAGAGCGCTCGCCTAGCAATCAGGAGGACCCCGGTTCGAGTCCCTCCCCGTACCTTCGGACAGGAAGTCTTTCGAATACGCCAAACCTCCCTCCTCTCATCTTTTCCTCTCTTTTCCTCAACTCAAACCGCACACTTGAAAAACCATCAGATGGACACGCAAGCCTTCTCCAATCACACTTCCAGGTCACGGTGTTCTCACGTGCACCCTGCTTCTCAAAATGAGTGACTCATGCTTTGCAGGCTCACGATTGACACGAGAAGCCCTATAGGGGAGAAGACACACTGAAAGTGGGAAAGCAGAGACACTAGGCACCTGGCGGGGTGGCAGTGGATATAGCCAGTCCGGGAAGTAATAAGGTGGCTCCAATTTGAAAATGCTTCAGAATACACTCTTCCTGCTCCGTAAGGACTATCACACTTCTGCATGTTCTGTAACGTCTCCTCATTTGATCGTCAGTATTTGCCTCATCCCTGGGGTATTCACTTGTGATTTTCAACGAGAGGGTTGGCACTAAAAGTCTGATATTGAGGTGAACTCAAGATGTCCAAAGCCATGATGCTCTGCTGCATGTCGCAGTGTGATGTCATTTACATTCATGGTCAATGGAGAAGAGATTGCTGTGAAGGGAAAGGCTTTCCTCAGAAGTGTTGTGCTGAAAACACTAAAAATCAGTATGTACATCATCAGGTGTCCCTTCCAAACAACAGGAAAAGGCAGGAATCGGCAAAGGGGATTAGGCTCAGTCCTGATGCTTGCCCACACAATGACCCGGCACTGGGTACCTCCTGTACCTCAGCGGTACATTCAAACTACAGAAATGTCCGGGAATTGGGACACAGACCTTAAGCAATGCCCAGTTATTTTGTGTCCCCTCACTGAAGTTGGTTTTCAACACCAACTCCCTTCTACTTCTCATGTCCCTCTAAAGACCTTACACCTCCTTTTCAAGTATTCAGCCATGAAGCTCTGGGCCATTCCTCTTTCAGCGCAATGACTCCTCACCACTCATATTCTGCCCTCTGAAAATGTGTTCACCATGCCAAGAGCAGGCTGTTGTTTCATCCATCGACTTGTGCTCTGCTTCTTACCAGGGCTGATCATAGAACTGTTGGCCATTTCTCAGTGGGCATAATGCCACAGAGGCAGCAGTCTGGTCAAGGGAATGAACCCTTTGGTGAAGAGAGATGGGCTGGATATTTCTGACCCAGCAGATCTGTTGCCAGTCTTTTGGTAAAATCATGGCAGGACAGATTCGGAGTGCTGACCCTTTGTAAAGCTGCAGCCAAGTTGGTTGTCCCTGGCAGATGCAGTGAGCACAGAACTTATCTCCTAGCATGGCAACTGCCCCCTGTGCTCCTTCCAACATGATGCCTAAAGGACTCCCTGGTCTCCTCATGAGCCATCGGAGGAGCCACACAACTGCACTTAGAAGGCCAACTGCCCAGGTTCCAGCTGTCCCCTGTTTGGGCAATCTCAGAAATTAAGGACAACCGGCAAGGCAGTCTGTGGTGTTTCACATATCAAGTAGAAACTAAGTCAGGGAGTTGCTCCGCATTACCCCCTGGCCTGAGCTGTCATTGGTCATCATGATGTGTAGCTGGTAGGATCCTAGGCGAGTTTCCATGCTCTCCAATGTCTCAGGTGTTCCCCGACCTGGAGTGGTTTTCCTGGGAGGGCGATGCCAATGGGGAGGGTGCTATGCTGAGTGAACTCGTGACCCCCTGCGGCCCTATGGCATTACCTGGTCCCCCATTCTTCATGGGGGCTCCCTGCACAAGGCAGGACCTAGGTTTCCTCGCTGTCATGATGCCTGGTGCGGGCAGGCCAGAACAGCGCCACCTAGAAGACATGCAGTGTAGTGCGAGCTCTGCAGTTTCAGGGGGGTGTACAAGGTCCTGCTGGACCTGGAGCCATTCCCTGCCCGCTCACCTTCGCACCACATAACCCTGTAGGTCCTCTTCAAGTGGGTCTTCAGGTTAGGATACCATTTCTTGAAATTTCAAGTTCCTGGCCCTGACTCCTTTCTTCTATCCTCTTACCATCACCGTGCAGCTGGGGCTTTGTTTTCAATCTTGGTCTGAAGTCGCCAGGATCAGAATCACATCCGGTTGCCATGGGAACCATGACCCCGCTGAGCTCTCATGACTCTCCTCTGTGACCTCAGCAGCTATGTGAGGTGCCAGCACGAGGTCACAGAAGCCACTCATCCACATCCAGGAGGCCCTGTGCCCAGAGGAAGCCTCTGGCAAAAGAAAGAAAGAGTGTGATCCTAGGGTGCCTGGAATCTCTGTGCCCTTCACAACTCCCATGCCCGAAGCCAGACCCATACACTGAAAATGGAGGCGCTCTCCCATCTTTTTTTCTCAGGGAATGGAAACACTGGAAATCAAAATTGAGGCCATTTGCAGAGCGGAACAGAATGATATTGAAGGATTAAAAGCTACAGGATATGAATTTCAGCCACTTATCTCATTCCATTGTATCTTGGAAGAGCGAGCTACAAACCTAAGGAGCAGAAGGTAGAGATTAATTGACGAATTTGTGTTTTCTTCCTGCCAGCAAATATCGATCCTGGGACCCCAGACCCTGTGACCCATCAGCACTTCCCTTTTCCTCTTTAACTTTACTGACAGGCTCTGGTTGTGTTCCTGAGGTTCTTGGATGATGTTCTCACTCATCCATAAATAAGATGGTATGCAGAGTCCAGCACGTCCACTGCGTTTTGCCTTGGGCCTAGATATCTCCTGGTTAGAAATTGTCCAAGGAAAGTGGAAGAAGGAAAAAGAGGAGTGAGGAAGGTGTCAGCGGTTTGTGACTCGAATGCCTAGTTATCCAGGTGTGAATGATCCCCGATGTCTCCCTCCATACTGAACACCTGAGCATATTCTGATACTCACATGTGCCTGCCACTCCTTTTCCCTCCCCCCACCTGGACTCCACGCTCACACACATCATTCTCCCCTCAGTGCTCAGCTACAAAATTATCCCACCAATAGATAGGGATCAACTTTTCCCCTCAAGCTGCAATAACTGATTGTGTGTCTTGATGTACAGGAAAGATTCCTTGCAGGATTTCTTTGGAGAGGAAGATGATGACTTTCTAAATAATTTGGTGGCTTTGTTTGAGGCTGGGGTGTCCGCCATTTGAAGGAGTCAGAACACTAGGCAGATCAAGAGGGTTTGAAAAAGCAGTTCCTGCAGAGCTGAAGCATTGGCTCCTCTTTGGGAGAGCTCGACTAGCAATCAGGAAAACCCCGCTTCGAGTTCCTCTCCCGGCCTTCAGAAGAAAAGACCTTTGAATAGGCCAAACTTCCCTCCTCTCATCTTTGCCTCTCTTTTCCTCAACTCAATCTGCACAGTCGAAAACCAGTTGGACAAGCAAGACTTTTCCAATCACACTTCCAGGTGACATTGTTCTCATGGTCACCATGCTTCTGAAATTGAGTAGCTCATGCTTGGCAGGCTCCAGAATGACACAAGAAGCCCTATATGAAAGAAGTCACACTGTAAGAGGGAAAGCAGAGACAGTAGTCACCTGCGACGTCACAGTGGATATAGCCAGTCCTGGAAATAATAAGGATACTCCAATTTGAAAATGTTTCCGAAAACACTCTTCCTGCTCCCTAAGGACTATCACACTTCTGCATGTTCTGTAACGTGTTCTCTTTAGATATTCAGGTTTTTCCCAATCGCTTGGGTATTCACTCTTGCTTCTCAACAGGAGGGTTTGCACTAAATGTCTGATATTGAGGTGAACTCATGAAATCCAAAGCCATGCTTCTCTGCTGCATATCGCAGTGCAATCTCACTTACATTGATGGTCAATGGAGAAGAGAGTGCGGTGAATGGAAAGCCTTTCCTCAGAGGCCTTGTGCAGAAAAACCTAAAAATCACCATGTACATTATCAGGTGTTCCTTCCAAGCAACAGGAAAAGCCAGGAATCGGCAAAGGGAATTAGGCTCAGTCATGATGCTTGCCCACACAATGACCTGGCACTGACTACCTCCTGTACCTGAACTACAGAAATGTCCGGGAATTGGGACCCAGACCTTAAGCAATGCCCATTTATTGAGTGTCCCTTCACTGAAGATGGCTTTCAACACCAACACCTTTCTACTTCTCATGACTCTTTAAAACCTTACAGTTTTTTTTCGAGTATTCAGCGTTGAAGCTCTGTGCCATTCCTCTTTCAGCGCAATGCCTCTACACCTCTCGTATTCTGCCTCTGAAAATGAGTTCATCATGCCAAGAGAAGGCAGTTGTTTCATCACTCCACTTGGGCTCTGCATCATATCAGGGCTGATAAAAGAACGGATGGCCATTTCTCAGTGGGCATAATGCCACAGAGGCAGCAGTCTTGCCAAGGGAATGAACCCTTGGGGGAAGAGAGATGGGCTCGATATTTCTGCCCATGCAGGTTAGTTGCCATACATTTGGAAAAATCATGGCAGGACAGATACGTAGTGCAGCCCAATTAAAGCAGCAGCCAAACTGGTTGGCCCTGGCAGGTGGATTGAGCACAGAACACATCTCCTAGCCTGGCAGCTGCCCCCTGTTATCCTTCCAACATGATGCCTAAAGAACTCCCTGGTCTCTTCATGAGCCATCAGAGCAGCCACACACCTGCACTTGGAAGACCAACTCCCCAGGTTCCAGCTGTCTCCTGTTTGGACAATCTCAGAAATGAAGGACAACCGGCAAGGCAGGCTATGATGTTTCCCATATCAAGTAGCATCTGAGTCAGGGAGATGGGCCACATGATCCCCTGGCCTGAGCTGTCAGTGGCCTTCATGCTATGTGTCTGCTAGGATCCCAGGAGAGTTCCCTGTTCGGCCAAATCCCTGGTGTGCCCAAACCTGGAGTTGTTTTTCTCTGAGGGTGATGCCGATGGGGACGGTGCTATGCTGAGTGAACTCGTGACCCCCTGCGGGCCTCCGCCACTACTTGGGCTTCCAGACAACGTGGGGGCTCCCTGCCCACAGCAGGAGCTAGGTTTCCTCGCTGTCATGATGCCTGGTGTGGCCAAGCCAGAAGAGCACCAACTAGCAGACTTGAAGTGTAGTGGGAGCTGTCCGATATCAACGGGGTGTACCCTGTCGTTCTGGAACTGGAGCCATTCCCGGCCCGCTTGCCTTCGCACCACAAAACCCCTTAGGTCCACTTCAAGTGGGTCTTCAGGTTAGGATACCTTTTCTTGAAAGTTCAAGCTCCTGGCCCTGGCTCCTTTCTTCTAACCTCTTACCATCACCGTGCAGCTGGGACTTTTTTCAATCTTGGTCTGCATCTGCCAGGATCAGAAGCTTCTCGGGTTGCCATGGGAACCATGACCAAACGGAGGTCTCCTGCTGCTCCTCTGTGACCTCAGTCGATGTGTGAGGTGCCGGTACGAGGTCACAAGGTCACAGAAGCTACTCATCAACATCCAGGAGGACCCATGCCCAGAGGAAGCCTCTGGAGAAAGAGAGAAAGAGTGTGATACTAGGGCGCCTGGAACCTCTGTGCCCTTCACACCTGCCATGCCCGAAGCCAGCCCCTTCCACTGAGAATAGAGGCACTCTCCCATCTTTTTTTCTCAGGGAATGGAAACACTGGAAACCAAAATTAAGGCCATTTGCAGAGGGGAACAGAATGAAGTTGAAGGATTAAGAGATACAGGATTTGAATTTCAGCCACTTATCTCACTCCATTGTATCTTGGTAGAGCGAGCTACAAACCTAAGGAACGGCAGGTGGAGATGGCATGACGAATTTGTGTTTTCTTCCTGACAGCAAATATCAATCCTGGGACCCCAGACACCGTGAACCATCAGCACTTCCATATTCCTCTTTAGTTTTACTGACAGGCTCTGGCTGTGTTCCTGAGGTTCTTGAATGAAGTTCTCCATCATCCAGAAATAAGAATGTATGCAGCGTCCACCACATCCACTGGGTTTTGCCTTGTGCCTAGATATCTCCTGGTGAGAAATTTTTCAAGGAAAGTGGAGAAGGAAAAAGAGGAGTGAGGAAGGTGTCAACGGTTTTTGAATCGATGCCTAGTTATGGAGATGTGAATGATCCCCGATATTTCCCTTCATACTGACAACCTGAGCATATTCTGATACTCACATATGCCTGCCACTCCTTCTGCCTCCCCACACCCGGACTCCATGCTCAAGCACATCATGTTCTGTTCAGTGTTCAGCTACAAACCTATTCCTCCACGAATTGATAGGGATAAACATTTCCCCTCAAGCTGCACTAATTGATTGTGAACTTGATGTACAGGAACGGTTCCTTGCAGGATATCTGTGGAGAGGAAGATGATGATTTTCAACAGAATTTTGTGGTTTTGTTTGAGGCTGGGTTGTCCACCATTTGACAGAGTCAGACCAATAGTCAGATCAAGAGGGTTCGATAAAGGACTCCCTGCATATCTGAAGTGTTGTATCCTCTTGGAGATCACTCGCCTAACAATCAGGAGGTCCCCGGTTCGATTCCCTCCCCAGGCCTTCAGAAGGAAAGACTTTTGAATAGGCCAAACTTCCCCCCTCTCATCTTTTCCTCTCTTTTTGTCATCTCAATCTCACAGTTTAAAAAAAACCAGTTGGACACGCAAGTCTTTTCCAATAACACTTCCAGGTGACGGTGTTCTCATGGGTACCATGCCTCTTAAAATGAGTTCCTCACACTTTGCAGGCTCACGAATAACCAAAAAGCCCTATAGCAGAGAAGTCACGCTGAAAGAGGGAAAGCAGAGACACTAGGCACCTAGCGGCGTGGCAGTGGATATGGACAGTCCTGGAAATAAGGATGCTCCAATTTGAAAATTCTTCCAAATGCACTCTTCCTGCTCCCTAAAAACTATCACACTTCTGCATGCTCTGTAACATGTTCTCTTTTCATATTCAGGTTTTGCCCAATCCCTAGGGTATTCACTTTTGCTTTACAACAGGAGGGTTTGCACTAAATGTCTGATATTGAGGTGAACTCATGGTATTCAAAGCCGTGCTTCCCTGCTGCATATCACAGTGCGATGTCATTTACATTGATGGTCAATGGAGAAGAGAGTGCAGTGAAAGGAAAGCCTTTCCTTAGAGGTCTTGTGCTGAAAATCCTAAAAATCAGCATGTACATCATCAGGTGTCCCTTCGTAGCAACAAGAAAAGCCAGAAATTGTCAAATGGAAATAGGCTCAGTCATGATGCTTGCGCACAGAATGACCTGGCACTGACTACCTCCTGTACCTGAATGGTATATTCAAACTACAGAAATGTCCAGGAATTGGGACCCAGACCTTAAGCAATGCCCATTTTTTTAGTATCCCTTCACTGAAGTTGGTTTTCAATACCAACATCCTTGTACTTTCATGACACTCTAAAACCTTACACTTCCTTTTCGAGTATTCAGCCTTGAAGCTGTGTCATCCTTCTTTCAGCGCAATGCCTCTTCATCTCTCATATTCTGCCCCATGAAAATGAGTTCATCATGCCAAGAGAATCTAGTTGTTTCGTCACTCCACTTGGGCTCTGCATCTTACCAGGGCTGATACAAGAACTGCTGGCCATTTCTCAGTGGGCATAATACCACAGAGGCAGCAGTCTTGCCAAGGGAATGAACCCTTGGGTGAAGAGAGATGGGCTGGACATTTGTGCCCCTGCAGGTTAGTTGCCTGACATTTGGAAAAATCATGCAAGACAGATTCAGAATGCACCCCAGTTGTAAAGCAACAGCCAAAGTGGTTGGCCCTGGCAGGTGGAGTGAGTACAGAACATCTCTCCCAGCCTGGCAGCTGCCCCCTGTGCTCCTTCCAACTTGATGCCTAAAGGACTTCCTGGTCTCCTCATGAGCCATCGGAGCAGCCACATACCTGCACTTAGAAGACCTACTCCCCAGTTTCCAGTTGTCTCCTGTTTGGGTTATCTCAGAAATTAAGTACAACCGGCAAGGCAAGCTGTGGTGTTTCACATATCAAGAAGCACCTACGAAAGGGAGTTGCGCAGCATGATATTCTGGCCTGAGCTGTCAGTGGCCATCATGCCATGTGGCTTCTAGGATCCCAGGTGAGTTGCCTGCTCGGCCAAATCCCAGGAGTGCCCAGACCTGGAGTTGTTTTTCTCTGAGGGCGATGCGGATGGGGATGGTGCAATGCTGAGTGAACTTGTGACCCCCTGCGGCCCTCCGGCAATACCTGGTCCCACTTTCTTCGTGGGGGCTCCCTGCCCACAGCAGGACCTACGTTTCCTCGCTGTCATGATGCCTGGAGTGGCCAAGCCAGAACAGCGCCACCTAGCAGAACTGCAGTGTAGTGCGAGCTGTCCGATTTCAGGGAGGTGTACGCTGTCCTGCTGGAACTGGAGCCATTCACGGCCCGCTCCCCTTAGCAACACAAAACCCCTTAGGTCAACTTCAAGTGGGTCTTCAGGTTAGGATACCATTTCTTGAAAGTTCAAGCTCCTGGCCCTGGCTCCTTTCCTCTATCCTCTTACCATCACAGTGCAGCTGGGCCTTTTTTCCATCTTGGTCTTTAGCCACCAGGATCAGAAGCTTCTCGGGTTGCCATGGGAACCATGACACCACTGAGCTCTCATGCCACTCCTCTATGACCTCAGGTGCTGTGTGAGGTGCCAGCACGAGGTCACAGAAGCCACTCATCAACATCCAGGAGGCCCAATGCCCGGAGAAAGCCTCTGGCGGAAGAGAGAAAGAGTGTGATCCTAGGGCGCCTGGAACCTCTGCGCCTTTCACACCTCCCATGCCTGAAGCCAGCCCCTTCCACTGAGAAGAGAGGCGCTCTCCCATCTTTTTTTCTCAGGGAATGGAAACACTGGAAACCAAAATTGAGGCCATTTGCAGAGCAGAACAGAAAGATGTTGAAGGATTAAGAGATACAGGATTTGAATTTCAGCCACTTATCTCACTCCATTGTATCTTGGAAGAGCGAGCTACAAACCTAAGAAGCAGAAGGTAGAGATTAATTGACGAATTTGTGTTTTCTTCCTGCCAGCAAATATCAATCCTGGGACCCCAGACCCTGTGACCCATCAGCACTTCCCTTTTCCTCTAACTTTACTGACAGGCTCTGGCTGTGTTCCTGAGGTTCTTGGATGATGTTCTCACTCATCCATAAATAAGATGGTATGCAGAGTCCAGCACGTCCACTGCGTTTTGCCTTGGGCCTAGATATCTCCTGGTTAGAAATTGTCCAAGGAAAGTGGAAGAAGGAAAAAGAGGAGTGAGGAAGGTGTCAGCGGTTTGTGACTCGAATGCCTAGTTATCCAGGTGTGAATGATCCCCGATGTCTCCCTCCATACTGAACACCTGAGCATATTCTGATACTCACATGTGCCTGCCACTCCTTTTCCCTCCCCCCACCTGGACTCCACGCTCACACACATCATTCTCCCCTCAGTGCTCAGCTACAAAATTATCCCACCAATAGATAGGGATCAACTTTTCCCCTCAAGCTGCAATAACTGATTGTGTGTCTTGATGTACAGGAAAGATTCCTTGCAGGATTTCTTTGGAGAGGAAGATGATGACTTTCTAAATAATTTGGTGGCTTTGTTTGAGGCTGGGGTGTCCGCCATTTGAAGGAGTCAGAACACTAGGCAGATCAAGAGGGTTTGAAAAAGCAGTTCCTGCAGAGCTGAAGCATTGGCTCCTCTTTGGGAGAGCTCGACTAGCAATCAGGAAAACCCCGCTTCGAGTTCCTCTCCCGGCCTTCAGAAGAAAAGACCTTTGAATAGGCCAAACTTCCCTCCTCTCATCTTTGCCTCTCTTTTCCTCAACTCAATCTGCACAGTCGAAAACCAGTTGGACAAGCAAGACTTTTCCAATCACACTTCCAGGTGACATTGTTCTCATGGTCACCATGCTTCTGAAATTGAGTAGCTCATGCTTGGCAGGCTCCAGAATGACACAAGAAGCCCTATATGAAAGAAGTCACACTGTAAGAGGGAAAGCAGAGACAGTAGTCACCTGCGACGTCACAGTGGATATAGCCAGTCCTGGAAATAATAAGGATACTCCAATTTGAAAATGTTTCCGAAAACACTCTTCCTGCTCCCTAAGGACTATCACACTTCTGCATGTTCTGTAACGTGTTCTCTTTAGATATTCAGGTTTTCCCAATCGCTTGGGTATTCACTTTTGCTTTTCAACAGGAGGGTTTGCACTAAATGTCTGATATTGAGGTGAACTCATGAAATCCAAAGCCATGCTTCTCTGCTGCATATCGCAGTGCAATCTCACTTACATTGATGGTCAATGGAGAAGAGAGTGCGGTGAAAGGAAAGCCTTTCCTCAGAGGCCTTGTGCAGAAAAACCTACAAATCACCATGTACATTATCAGGTGTCCCTTCCAAGTAACAGGAAAAGCCAGGAATCGGCAAAGGGAATTAGGCTCAGTCATGATGCTTGCCCACACAATGACCTGGCACTGACTACCTCCTGTACCTGAACTACAGAAATGTCTGGGAATTGGGACCCAGACCTTAAGCAATGCCCATTTATTGAGTGTCCCTTCACTGAAGATGGCTTTCAACACCAACACCTTTCTACTTCTCATGACTCTCTAAAACCTTACAATTTTTTTTCGAGTATTCAGCCTTGAAGCTCTGTGCCATTCCTCTTTCAGCACAATGCCTCTACACCTCTCGTATTCTGCCCTCTGAAAATGAGTTCATCATGCCAAGAGAAGGCAGTTGTTTCATCACTCCGCTTGGGCTCTGCATCATATCAGGGCTGATAAAAGAACGGATGGCCATTTCTCAGTGGGCATAATGCCACAGAGGCAGCAGTCTTGCCAAGGGAATGAACCCTTGGGGGAAGAGAAATGGGCTGGATATTTCTGCCCATGCAGGTTAGTTGCCATACATTTGGAAAAATCATGGCAGGACAGATACGTAGTGCAGCCCAATTAAAGCAGCAGCCAAACTGGTTGGCCCTGGCAGGTGGATTGAGCACAGAACACATCTCCTAGCCTGGCAGCTGCCCCCTGTTCTCCTTCCAACATGATGCCTAAAGAACTCCCTGGTCTCTTCATGAGCCATCAGAGCAGCCACACACCTGCACTTGGAAGACCAACTCCCCAGGTTCCAGCTGTCTCCTGTTTGGACAATCTCAGAAATGAAGGACAACCGGCAAGGCAGGCTGTGATATTTCCCATATCAAGTAGCATCTGAGTCAGGGAGATGCGCCACATGATCCCCTGGCCTGAGCTGTCAGTGGCCTTCATGCTATGTGTCTGCTAGGATCCCAGGAGAGTTCCCTGTTCGGCCAAATCCCAGGTGTGCCCAAACCTGGAGTTGTTTTTCTCTGAGGGTGATGCCGATGGGGACGGTGCTATGCTGAGTGAACTCGTGACCCCCTGCGGGCCTCCGCCACTACTTGGGCTTCCAGACAATGTGGGGGCTCCCTGCCCACAGCAGGAGCTAGGTTTCCTCGCTGTCATGATGCCCTGTGTGGTAACGCCAGAAGAGCACCAACTAGCAGACTTGAAGTGTAGTGGGAGCTGTCCGATATCAACGGGGTGTACCCTGTCGTGCTGGAACTGGAGCCATTCCCAGCCCGCTTGCCTTCGCACCACAAAACCCCTTAGGTCCACTTCAAGTGGGTCTTCAGGTTAGGATACCTTTTCTTGAAAGTTCAAGCTCCTGGCCCTGGCTCCTTTCTTCTATCCTCTTACCATCACCGTGCAGCTGGGACTTTTTTCAATCTTGGTCTGCATCTGCCAGGATCAGAAGCTTCTTGGGTTGCCATGGGAACCATGACCAAATGGAGGTCTCCTGCTGCTCCTCTGTGACCTCAGTCGATGTGTGAGGTGCCGGTATGAGGTCACAGAAGGTACTCATCAACATCCAGGAGGACCCATGCCCAGAGGAAGCCTCTGGAGAAAGAGAGAAAGAGTGTGATACTAGGGCGCCTGGAACCTCTGTGCCCTTCACACCTGCCATGCCCGAAGCCAGCCCCTTCCACTGAGAATAGAGGCACTCTCCCATCTTTTTTTCTCAGGGAATGGAAACACTGGAAACCGAAATTGAGGCCATTTGCAGAGGGGAACAGAATGAAGTTGAAGGATTAAGAGATACAGGATTTGAATTTCAGCCACTTATCTCACTCCATTGTATCTTGGTAGAGCGAGCTACAAACCTAAGGAACGGCAGGTGGAGATGGCATGACGAATTTGTGTTTTCTTCCTGACAGCAAATATCAATCCTGGGACCCCAGACACCGTGAACCATCAGCACTTCCATATTCCTCTTTAGTTTTACTGACAGGCTCTGGCTGTGTTCCTGAGGTTCTTGAATGAAGTTCTCCATCATCCAGAAATAAGAATGTATGCAGCGTCCACCACATCCACTGGGTTTTGCCTTGTGCCTAGATATCTCCTGGTGAGAAATTTTTCAAGGAAAGTGGAGAAGGAAAAAGAGGAGTGAGGAAGGTGTCAACGGTTTTTGAATCGATGCCTAGTTATGGAGATGTGAATGATCCCCGATATTTCCCTTCATACTGACAACCTGAGCATATTCTGATACTCACATATGCCTGCCACTCCTTCTGCCTCCCCACACCCGGACTCCATGCTCAAGCACATCATGTTCTGTTCAGTGTTCAGCTACAAACCTATTCCTCCACGAATTGATAGGGATAAACATTTCCCCTCAAGCTGCACTAATTGATTGTGAACTTGATGTACAGGAACGGTTCCTTGCAGGATATCTGTGGAGAGGAAGATGATGATTTTCAACAGAATTTTGTGGTTTTGTTTGAGGCTGGGTTGTCCACCATTTGACAGAGTCAGACCAATAGTCAGATCAAGAGGGTTCGATAAAGGACTCCCTGCATATCTGAAGTGTTGTATCCTCTTGGAGATCACTCGCCTAACAATCAGGAGGTCCCCGGTTCGATTCCCTCCCCAGGCCTTCAGAAGGAAAGACTTTTGAATAGGCCAAACTTCCCCCCTCTCATCTTTTCCTCTCTTTTTGTCATCTCAATCTCACAGTTTAAAAAAAACCAGTTGGACACGCAAGTCTTTTCCAATAACACTTCCAGGTGACGGTGTTCTCATGGGTACCATGCCTCTTAAAATGAGTTCCTCACACTTTGCAGGCTCACGAATAACCAAAAAGCCCTATAGCAGAGAAGTCACGCTGAAAGAGGGAAAGCAGAGACACTAGGCACCTAGCGGCGTGGCAGTGGATATGGACAGTCCTGGAAATAAGGATGCTCCAATTTGAAAATTCTTCCAAATGCACTCTTCCTGCTCCCTAAAAACTATCACACTTCTGCATGCTCTGTAACATGTTCTCTTTTCATATTCAGGTTTTGCCCAATCCCTAGGGTATTCACTTTTGCTTTACAACAGGAGGGTTTGCACTAAATGTCTGATATTGAGGTGAACTCATGGTATTCAAAGCCGTGCTTCCCTGCTGCATATCACAGTGCGATGTCATTTACATTGATGGTCAATGGAGAAGAGAGTGCAGTGAAAGGAAAGCCTTTCCTTAGAGGTCTTGTGCTGAAAATCCTAAAAATCAGCATGTACATCATCAGGTGTCCCTTCGTAGCAACAAGAAAAGCCAGAAATTGTCAAATGGAAATAGGCTCAGTCATGATGCTTGCGCACAGAATGACCTGGCACTGACTACCTCCTGTACCTGAATGGTATATTCAAACTACAGAAATGTCCAGGAATTGGGACCCAGACCTTAAGCAATGCCCATTTTTTTAGTATCCCTTCACTGAAGTTGGTTTTCAATACCAACATCCTTGTACTTTCATGACACTCTAAAACCTTACACTTCCTTTTCGAGTATTCAGCCTTGAAGCTGTGTCATCCTTCTTTCAGCGCAATGCCTCTTCACCTCTCATATTCTGCCCCATGAAAATGAGTTCATCATGCCAAGAGAATCTAGTTGTTTCGTCACTCCACTTGGGCTCTGCATCTTACCAGGGCTGATACAAGAACTGCTGGCCATTTCTCAGTGGGCATAATACCACAGAGGCAGCAGTCTTGCCAAGGGAATGAACCCTTGGGTGAAGAGAGATGGGCTGGACATTTGTGCCCCTGCAGGTTAGTTGCCTGACATTTGGAAAAATCATGCAAGACAGATTCAGAATGCACCCCAGTTGTAAAGCAACAGCCAAAGTGGTTGGCCCTGGCAGGTGGAGTGAGTACAGAACATCTCTCCCAGCCTGGCAGCTGCCCCCTGTGCTCCTTCCAACTTGATGCCTAAAGGACTTCCTGGTCTCCTCATGAGCCATCGGAGCAGCCACATACCTGCACTTAGAAGACCTACTCCCCAGTTTCCAGTTGTCTCCTGTTTGGGTTATCTCAGAAATTAAGTACAACCGGCAAGGCAAGCTGTGGTGTTTCACATATCAAGAAGCACCTACGAAAGGGAGTTGCGCAGCATGATATCCTGGCCTGAGCTGTCAGTGGCCATCATGCCATGTGGCTTCTAGGATCCCAGGTGAGTTGCCTGCTCGGCCAAATCCCAGGAGTGCCCAGACCTGGAGTTGTTTTTCTCTGAGGGCGATGCGGATGGGGATGGTGCAATGCTGAGTGAACTTGTGACCCCCTGCGGCCCTCCGGCAATACCTGGTCCCACTTTCTTCGTGGGGGCTCCCTGCCCACAGCAGGACCTACGTTTCCTCGCTGTCATGATGCCTGGAGTGGCCAAGCCAGAACAGCGCCACCTAGCAGAACTGCAGTGTAGTGCGAGCTGTCCGATTTCAGGGAGGTGTACGCTGTCCTGCTGGAACTGGAGCCATTCACGGCCCGCTCCCCTTAGCAACACAAAACCCCTTAGGTCAACTTCAAGTGGGTCTTCAGGTTAGGATACCATTTCTTGAAAGTTCAAGCTCCTGGCCCTGGCTCCTTTCCTCTATCCTCTTACCATCACAGTGCAGCTGGGCCTTTTTTCCATCTTGGTCTTTAGCCACCAGGATCAGAAGCTTCTCGGGTTGCCATGGGAACCATGACACCACTGAGCTCTCATGCCACTCCTCTATGACCTCAGGTGCTGTGTGAGGTGCCAGCACGAGGTCACAGAAGCCACTCATCAACATCCAGGAGGCCCAATGCCCGGAGAAAGCCTCTGGCGGAAGAGAGAAAGAGTGTGATCCTAGGGCGCCTGGAACCTCTGCGCCTTTCACACCTCCCATGCCTGAAGCCAGCCCCTTCCACTGAGAAGAGAGGCGCTCTCCCATCTTTTTTTCTCAGGGAATGGAAACACTGGAAACCAAAATTGAGGCCATTTGCAGAGCAGAACAGAAAGATGTTGAAGGATTAAGAGATACAGGATTTGAATTTCAGCCACTTATCTCACTCCATTGTATCTTGGAAGAGCGAGCTACAAACCTAAGAAGCAGAAGGTAGAGATTAATTGACGAATTTGTGTTTTCTTCCTGCCAGCAAATATCAATCCTGGGACCCCAGACCCTGTGACCCATCAGCACTTCCCTTTTCCTCTAACTTTACTGACAGGCTCTGGCTGTGTTCCTGAGGTTCTTGGATGATGTTCTCACTCATCCATAAATAAGATGGTATGCAGAGTCCAGCACGTCCACTGCGTTTTGCCTTGGGCCTAGATATCTCCTGGTTAGAAATTGTTCAAGGAAAGTGGAAGAAGGAAAAAGAGGAGGAAGGTGTCAGCGGTTTGTGACTCGAATGCCTAGTTATCCAGGTGTGAATGATCCCCGATGTCTCCCTCCATACTGAACACCTGAGCATATTCTGATACTCACATGTGCCTGCCACTCCTTTTCCCTCCCCCCACCTGGACTCCACACTCACACACATCATTCTCCGCTCAGTGCTCAGGTACGAAACTATCCCACCACCAATAGATGGGATCAACTTTTCCCCTCAAGCTGCAATAACTGTGTGTCTTGATGTACAGGAAAGATTCCTTGCAGGATTTCTGTGGAGAGGAGGACGATGTCTTTCTAAGGAATTTGGTGGCTTTGTTTGAGGCTGGGGTGTCTGCCATTTGAAGGAGTCAAACCAGTAGGCAGATCAAGAGGGTTCGAAAAAGCAATTCCTGCAGAGCTGAAGCATTGGCTCCCCTTTGGGAGAGCTTGACTAGCAATCAGGAAAACCCCGCTTCGAGTTCCTCTCCTGGCCTTCAGAAGAAAAGACCTTTGAATAGGCCAAACTTCCCTCCTCTCATCTTTTCCTCTCTTTTCCTCAACTCAATCTGCACAGTCGAAAACCAGTTGGACAAGCAAGACTTTTCCAATCACACTTCCAGGTGACATTGTTCTCATGGTCACCATGCTTCTGAAATTGAGTAGCTCATGCTTGGCAGGCTCCAGAATGACACAAGAAGCCCTATATGAAAGAAGTCACACTGAAAGAGGGAAAGCAGAGACAGTAGTCACCTGGCGGCGTGGCAGTGGATATAGCCAATCCTGGAAATAATAAGGATGCTCCAATTAGAAAATGCTTCCGAATACACTCTTCCTGCTCCCTAAGTACTACCACACTTCTGCAAGTTCTGTAACATGTTCTCTTTGATATTCAGGTTTTGCCCAATCCCTTGGGTATTCACTTTTGCTTTTCAACAGGAGGGTTTGCACTAAATGTCTGATATTGAGGTGAACTCATGAAATCCAAAGCCATGCTTCTCTGCTGCATATTGCAGTGGGATTTCACTTATATTGATGGTCAATGGAGAAGAGAGTGCGGGGAATGGAAAGCCTTTCCTCAGAGGCCTTGTGATGAAAAACCAAAAAATCAGCATGTACATCATCAGGTGTCCCTTCCAAGCAACAGGAAAAGCCAGGAATCGATAAAGGGAATTAGGCTCAGTCATGATGCTTGCCCACACAATGACCTGGCACTGACTACCTCCTGTACCTGAACGGTATATTCAAACTACAGAAATGTCCGGGAATTGGGACACAGACTTTAAGCAATGCCCATTTACTTAGTGTCCCTTCACTGAAGTTGGTTT
Source organism: Sciurus niger (assembly GCA_020740815.1). Lineage (NCBI taxonomy): Eukaryota > Metazoa > Chordata > Mammalia > Rodentia > Sciuridae > Sciurus > Sciurus niger. The sequence continues at coordinate 47,395 of JAHUXG010012854.1, forward strand.
TAAACACCAACACCTTTCTACTTCTCATGACTCTCTAAAACCTTACATTTTTTTTGAGTATTCAGCCTTGAAGCTCTGTGCCATTCCTCTTTCAGCACAATGCCTCTGCACCTCTCGTATTCTGCCCCCTGAAAATGAGTTCATCATGCCAAGAGAAGGCAGTTGTTTCATCACTCCACTTGGGCTCTGCATCATATCAGGGCTGATAAAATATGGATGGTCATTTCTCCATGGGCATAATGCCACAGAGGCAGCAGTCTTGCCAAGGGAATGAACCCTTGGGTGAAGACAGATGGGCTGGATATTTCTCTCCCTGCAGGTTACTTGCCATACATTTGGAAAAATCATGGCAGGACAGATACGGAGTGAAGCCCAGTTAAAGCAGCAGCCAAGCTGGTTGGCCCGGCAGGTGGAGTGAGCACAGAACATATCTCCTAGCCTGGCTGTTGCCACCTGTGCTCCTTCCAACATGATGCCTGAAGGATTCCCTGGTCTCTACATGAGCCATTAGAGCAGCCACACACCTGCACCTGGAAGACCAACTCCCTAGGTTCCAGCTCTCTCCTGTTTGGGCTATCTCAGAAATTAAGTACAACCGGCAAGGCAGGCTGTGATGTTTCCCATATCAAGTAGCATCTGAGTCAGGGAGATGCGCTACATGATCTCCTGGACTGAGATTTCAGTGGCCATCATGCCATGTGTCTGCTAGGATCCCAGGCGAGTTCGCTACTCGAACAAATCCCAGGTGTGCCCAAAAATGGACTTGTTTTTCTCAGAGGGCAATGCCGATGGGGACGGTGGTATGCTGAGTGAACTCGTGACCCCCTTCGGCCCTCCGGCACTACCTGGTCTTCCAGACATCATGGGGGCTCCCTGCCCACAGCAGGAGCTAGGTTTCCTCGCTGTCATGATGCCCTGTGCGGGCAAGCCAGAACAGCGCCGCGCCACCTAGCAGACTTGAAGTGTAGTGCGAGCTGTCCGATATCAACGGGGTGTACCCTGTCCTGCTGGAACTGGAGCCATTCCCCGCCTGCTTGCCTTCCACCACAAAACCCCTTAGGTGCACTTCAAGTGGGTCTTCAGTTTCGGATACCATTTCTTGAAAGTTCAAGCTCCTGTTCCTGGCTCCATTCTTCTATCCTCTTACCATCACCATACAGCTGGGGTTTTTTATCAATCTTCATCTTCAGTCGCCTGGATCAGAAGCATCTCGGGTTGCCATGGGAACCATGTCACCTCTGAGCTCTCATGCCGCTCTCTGTGACCTCAGGCGCTGTGTGAGGTACTGCCACCAGGTCACAGAAGCCAGTCATCAACATCCAGGAGGCCCAATGCCTAGAGAAAGCCTCTTGCGATAGAGAGAAAGAGTTTGATCCTAGGGCGCCTGGAACCTCTGCGCCTTTCACACCTCCCATGCCTGAAGCCAGCCCCATCCACTGATAATACAGACACTCGCCCATCTTTTTTTCTCAGGGAATGGAAACACTGGAAACCGAAATTGAGGCCTTTTGCAGGGCAGAACAGAAAGATGTTGAAGGATTAAGAGATACAGGATTTGAATTTCAGCCACTTATCTCCATTGTGTCTTGGAAGAGCGAGCTACAAACCTAAAGAGCGGAAGGTAGAGATTTACATGACGAATTTGTGTTTTATTCCTGCCAGCAAATATCGATCCTGGGACCCCAGACCCCATGACACATCAGCACTTCCCTTTTCCTCTTTAATTTTACTGACAGGCTCTGGCTGTGTTCCTGAGGTTCTTGGATGATGTTCTCACTCATCAATAAATAAGATAGTATGCAGAGACCAGCACGTCCACTGGGTTTTGCCTTGGGCCTAGATATCTCTTGGTTAGAAATTGTCCAAGGAAAGTGGAAGAAGGAAAAAGAGGAGTGAGGAAGGTGTCAGCAGTTTGTGACTCGAATGCCTAGTTATCCAGGTGTGAATGATCCCCGATGTCTCCCTTCATACTGACAACCTGATCATATTTTGACACTCACATGTGCCTGCCACTCCTTTTCCCTCCCCCCACCTGGACTCCACACTCACACACATCATTCTCAGCTCAGTGCTCAGCTACAAACCTATTCCTCCACCAATAGATCGGGATCAACATTTCCCCTCAACCTGCAATAATTGATTATGTTTCTAGATGTACAGGAAAGATTGCTTGCAGGATTTCTGTGGAGAGGAAGACGATGACTTTCTAAGGAATTTGGTGGCTTTGTTGGAGGCTGGGTTGTCCGCCATTTGACGGAGTCAGACCACTAGTCAGATCAAGAGGGATCGAAAAACCACTTCCCGCAGAGGTGAAGCGTTGCCTCCTTTTGGAGACTGCTCGCCTTGCAAACAGGAAGATCTCGGTTCGAGTCCCTCCCCCGGCCTTCAGAAGGAAAGACCTTTGAATAGGCCAAATTTCCCTCCTCTCATCTTTTCCTCAACTCAATCTGCACAGTTGAAAAACAACCAGTCGGACACGCAAGCCTTTTCCAATCACACTTCCAGTTGACGGTGTTCTCATGGGCACCATGCTTCTGAAATTGAGTAGCTCATGCTTGGTAGGCTCACGAATGACACAAGAAGCCCTATATGAAAGAAGTCACCCTGAAAGAAAGAAAGCAGAGGCACTAGGCACCTAGCGGCGTGGCAGTGGATATAGCCAGTCCTGGAAATAATAAGGATGCTCCAAATTGAAAATGTTTCCGAATACACTCTTCCTGCTCCCTAAGGACTACCACACTCTGCATGTTCTGTAACGTGTTCTCTTTTGATATTCAGGTTTTGCCCAATCCCTTGGGTATTCACTTTTGCTTTTCAACAGGAGGGTTTGCACTAAATGTCTGATATTGAGGTGAACTCGTGATAACCAAAGCTATGCTTCTCTGCTGCATATCCCAGTGCGATGTTACTTACATTGATGGTCAATGGAGAAGAGAGTGAGGTAAAAGGAAAGCCTTTCTTCAGTGGTCTTGTGCTGAAAAACCTAAAAGTCAGCATGTACATTATCAGGTGTCCCTTCCAAGCAACAGGAAAAGTCAGGAATCAATAAAGGGAATCAAGCTCAGTCATGATACTTGCCTACAGCGTGACCTGGCACTGACTACCTCCTGTACCTGAATGGTTTATTCAAACTACAGAAATGTCCGGGAATTGGGACACAGTCCTTAAGCAATGCCCATTTATTGAGTGTCCCTTCACTGAAGATGGTTTTCAATACCAACACCCTTCTACTTCTCATGACCCTCTAAAACTTACACTTCCTTTTCGAGTATCCAGCCTTGAAGCTCTGTGCCATTCCTCTTTCAGCGCAATGCCTCTGCACCTCTCGTATTCTGCCCTCTGAAAATGAGTTCATCATGCCAAGAGCAGGCAGTTCTTTCATCCCTCGACTTGGGCTCTGCATCTTTCCAGGGCTGATAAAAGATCTGTTCGCCAATTCTCAGTGGGCATAATGCCACAGAGGCAGCAGTCTTGCCAAGGGAATGAACCCTTGGGTGAAGACAGATGGTCTGGATATTTCTGCCTCTGCAGCTTAGTTGCAAGTCATTTGGAAAAATCATGGCAGAACATATTCGGAGTGCAGCCCAGTTGTAAAGAAGCAGTCAAGATGGTTGGCCCTGTCAGGTGGAGTGAGCACAGAACATCTCTCCTAGCCTGGCAGCTGTCCCCTGTGATCCATTCAACATGATGCCTAAAGGACTCCCTTGTCTCCTCATTAGCCATCGGAGCAGCCACACACCTGCACTTGGAAGAACAACTCCCCAGGTTTCAGCTGTCTCCTGTTTGGGCTATCTCAGAAATTAAGGACAACCGGCAAGGCAGGCTGTGATGTTTCACATATCAAGTAGCACCTAACTCAGGGAGTTGCGCTGCATGATCCCCTGCCCTACATGTCAGTGGCCAAAATGCCGTGTGGCTGCTAGGACCCCAGGCGAGTTGCCCTGCTCAGCCAAATAACGGGTGTGCCCAGACCTGGAGTTGTTTTTCTGGGAGGGTGATGCCAATTCGGACCGTGCTATGCTGGGTGAACTCATGACCCCCTGCAGCCCTCCGGCACTACCTGTTCCCCCAGACATCGTGGGGGATCCCTGCCCACAGCAGGAGTTTGATTTCCTCACTGTCATGATGCCCAGTGCGGCCAAACCAGAACAGTGCCACCTAGCAGACTTGCAGTGTAGTGCGAGCTGTGCGGTTTCAGTGGGGTGAACCCTGTCCTGTGGAACTGGATTCATTCCTGGCCTGCTGGCCTTCACACCACAAAACCCCTTAGATCCACTTCAAGTGGGTCTTCAGTTTTGGATACCATTTCTTGAAAGTTCAAGCTCCTGGTCCTGGCTCCTTTCTTCTATCCTCTTACCATCACAGTGCAGTTTGGCCTTTTTTCAATCTTCTTCTGCAGCCGCCAGGATCAGAATCATCTCTGGTTGCCAGGGGAACCATGACCCCGCTGAGCTCTCATGCCACTCCTCTGTGACCTCAGGCACTGTGTGAGGTGCTGGCACGAGGTCACAGAAGCCACTCATCAACATCCAGGAGGCCCAATGCCCAGAGAAAGCCTCTGGCAAAAGAGAGAAAGAGTGTGATCCTAGGGCGCGCGGAACCTCTACGCCCTTCATACCTCCCAAGCACGAAGCCAGCCCCTTTCACTGAGGATAGAGGTGCTCCCCCATCTTTTTTTCACAGGGAATGGAAACACTGGAAACCGAAATTGAGACCATTTGCCAAAGGGAAAAGAATGATGTTGAAGTATTAAGAGATAAAAGATATGAACTTCAGCCACTTATCTCAATCCATTGTATCTTGGAAGAGCGAGCTACAAACCTAAGGAGCGGCAGGTGGAGATTGCATGACGAATTTGTGTTTTCTTCCTGCCAGCAAATATCGATCCTGGGACCCCAGACCCCATGACACATCAGCACTTCTCTTTTCCTCTTTGGTTTTACTGACAGGCTCTGGCTGTGTTCCTGAGGTTCTTGGATGATGTTCTCCCTCATCCATAAGTATGTTGGAATGCAGAGTCCAGCATGTCCACTGAGTATTGCCTTGAGCCTACATATATCCTGGTTAGAAATTGTCCAAGAAAAGTGGAAGAAGAAAAAAGAGGAGGGAGGAAGGTGTCAGCGGTTTGTGACTCGAATGCTTATTTATCCTGGTTTGAATGTTCCCCGATGTCTCCCTTCATACTGACAACCTGAGCATATTTTCATAATCACATGTGCCTGCCACTCCTTCTGCCAACCCACACCGGGCCTCCATGCTCAGGCATATCTGCTCAGTTCTAAGCTACAAACCTATTCCTCCAACAATAGATAGGGATCAATATTTCCCCTCAAGCTGCACTAATTGATTTTGTGTATTGATGTACAGGACAGCTTCCTTGCAGGATTTCTGTGGAGAGGAAGATGATGATTTTCTAAGGAATTTTGTGGCTTTGTTTGAGGCTGGTTTTTCCTCCATTTGAGGGAGTCAGACCACTAGTCACATCAAGAGGGTTCCAAATACCACTTCCTGAAAAGCAGAAGGGTTGTCTCCTCTTAGAGAGCACTCGCCTAACAATCAGGAGGTTCCCGGTTCGAGTCCCTCCCCTGGCCTTCAGAATGAAAGACTTTTGAATAGGCCAAACTTTCCCCCTCTCATCTTTTCCTCTCTTTTCATCAACTCAATCTGCACAGTTGAAAAACAACCACTTGGACATACAAGCCTTTTCCAATCACAGTTCCAGGTGACGGTGTTCTCATGGGCACCATGATTCTGAAAATGAGTGCCTCCCACTTTACAAGCTCTTGAATGACCAAGAAGCCCTATAGGAGAGAAGTCACACTTAAACAGGGAAAGGAGAAACACTAGGCACCTGGTGGGGTGGCAGTGGATATAGCCAGTCCAGGAAATAATAAGGATGCTCCAAGTTGAAAATGCTTCAGAATACACTCTTCCTGCTCCCTAAGGACAATTACACTTCTGCATGTTCTCTAACGTGTTTTCTTTTGATATTCAGGTTTTCCCCAATCCCGTGGGTATTCACTTTTGCTTTTCAACAGGAGTGTTCGCACTAAATGTCTGATATTGAGGTGAACTCATGATATCCAAAGCCATGCTTCTCTGCTGCATATCGCAGTGTGATGTCATTTACATTCATGGTCAATGGAGAAGAGAGTGTGGTGAAAGGAAAGCCTTTCCTCAGAGGTCTTGTGCTGAAAAATCTAAAGCTCAGCATGTACATCATCAGGTTTTCCTTCCAAGCAACATGAAATGCCTGGAATCGGCAAAGGGAATTAGGGTCAGTCATGATGCTTGCCCACAGAATGATCTGGCACTGACTACCTCCTGTACCTGAACGGTATATTCAAACCAGAAATGTCCGGGAATTGGGACACAGACCTTAAGCAATGCCCATTTATTTAGTGTCCCTTCACTCAAGTTGGTTTTCAACACCAACACCCTTCTACTTCTCATGCCCCTCTAAAGACCTTACACTTCATTTTTGAGTATTCAGCCCAGAAGCTCTGTGCCATTCCTCTTTCAGTACAATGCCTCTTCACCTCTCGTATACTGCCCTCTGAGAATGAGTTCATCATGCCAAGAGCAGGATGTTGTTTCATCCCTTGGCGTGGGCTCTACATCTTACCAGGGCTGATAAAAGAACTGTTGGCCATTTCTCAGTGGGCATAATGCCACAGAGGCAGCAGTCTGGTCAAGGGAATGAAACCTTGGGTGAAGAGAGATGGGCTGGATATTTCTGCCTCTGCAGCTTAGTTGCCAGACATTTGGAAAAATCATGGCAGGACAGATTCTGATTGCAGCCCAGTTGTAAAGAAGCAGCCAAGGTGGTTGGCCCTGGCAGGTGGAGTGAGCACAGAACATCTCTCCTAGCCTGGCAGCTGTCCCCTGTGCTCCTTCCAACATGATGCCTAAAGGACTCTCTTGTCTCTTCATGAGCCATCGGAGCAGCCACACACCTGCACTTGGAATACCAACTCCCTAGGTTTCAGCTGTCTCCCTTTGGGTTATTTCAGAAATTAAGGTCATCCGGCAGGGCAGGCTGCGATGTTTCCCATATCAAGTAGCACATGAGTCAGGGAGTTCGTCGCATGATCCCCTGGCCTGAGCTGTCAGTGGCCATCATGCCTTATGGCTGCTAGGACCCCAGGCGAGTTTCCCTGCTAGGCCAAATCCCGGGTGTGCCCAGACCTGGAGTTGTTTTTCTAGGAGGGCGATGCCAATGGGGATGGTGCTATGCTGATTGAACTTTTGACCCCCTGCGGCCCTCCGGCACTATATGGTCCCCCATTCTTCGAGGGGGCTCCCTGCCCACAGCAGGAGCTGGGTTTTCTTGCTGTCATGATGCCTGGTGCGGCCAAGCCAGAACAGCGCCACCTAGCAGAACTGCAGTGTAGTGCGAGCTGTCCGGTTTCAGAGGGGTGTACCCTGTCCTGCTGGAACTGGAGCCATTGCCGCCCACTCGCCTTCACACCACAAAACCCCTTAGGTCCACTTCAAGTGGGTCTTCAGTTTCGGATACCATTTCTTGAAAGTTCAAGTTCCTGGCCCTGGCTCCTTTCTTCTATCCTCTTACCATCACCGTGCAGCTGGGGCTTTTTTCAATCTTGGTCTTTAGCCGCCAGGATCAGAAGCTTCTCGGGTTGCCATTGGAACCATGACCTCGCTGAGTTTTCATGTTGCTCCTCTGTGAAGTCAGGCGCTGTGTGAGGTGCCCGCAGGAGGTCACAGAAGCCACTCATCAACATCCAGGAAACCCAATGCCCAGAGAAAGCCTCTTGCAAAAGAGAGAAAGAGTGTGATCCTAGGGGGCCTGGAACCTCTGCGCCTATCACACCTCCCATGCCCGAAGCCAGCCCCTTCCACTGAGAATAGAGACACTCTCCCATCTTTTTTTCTCAGCGAATGGAAACACTGGAAACCAAAATTGACGCCATTTGCAGAGCAGCACAGAATGAAGTTGAAGGATTGAGAGATACAGGATATAAATTTCAGCCACTTGTCTCACTCCATTGAATCTTGGTAGAGCAAGCTACAAACCTAAGGAGTGGCAGGTGGAGATTGCATGACAAATTTGTGTTTTCTTCCTGCCAGCAAATATCGATCCTGGAACCTCAGACCCCGAGACCCATCAGCACTTTCCGTTTCCTCTTTAGTTTTACTGACAGGCTCTGGCTGTGTTCCTGAGGTTCTTGGATGATGTTCTCCCTCATCCAGAAATAAGATGGTATGCACAGTCCAGCACGTCCACTGGGTTTTGCCTTGGGCCTAGATATCTCCTGGTTAGAAATTGTCCAAGGAAAGTGGAAGAAGGAAAAAAAGGAGTGAGGATGGTGTCATCGGTTTGTGACTCGAATGCATAGTTATCCAGGTGTGAATGATCCCCGATGTCTCCCTTCCTACTGACAACCTGAGTATATTCTGATACTCAATGTGTCTGCCACTCCTTCTACCTCCTCACACCCGGCCTCCACGCTCACGCACATCGTTCTCAGCTCAGTGCTCAGCTTCAAACCTATTCCTCCACAAATAGACATGGATAAACATTTCCCCTCAAGCTGCAATAATTGATTGTGTGTCTTGATGTACAGGAAAGGTTCCTTGCAGGATTTCTGTGGAGAGGAAGATGATGATTTTCTAAGGAATTTGGTGGCTTTGTTGGAGGCTGGGTTGTCCGCCATTTGATGGAGTCAGACCACTAGTCAGATCAAGAGGGTTCGAAAAAGCACTCCCTGCAAAGCTGAAGCGTTTTCTCCTTTTGGAGAGCACTCGTCTAGCAATCAGGAGGATCCGGTTTCGACACCTTCCCCTGGCCTTCAGAAGGAAAGACATTTGAATAGGCCAAACTTCCCTCCTCTCATCTTTTCCTCTCTTTTCATCAACTCAATCTGCACAGTTGAAAAACAACCAGTTGGACATGCAAGCCTTTTCCAACCACACTTCCAGGTGACGGTGTTCTCATGGGCACCATGCTTCTCAAAATGAGTTCCTCATGCATCGCAGACTCACGAATGACACAAGAAGCCCTATAGGAGAGAAAGCCCTATAGGAGAGGGAAAGCAAACACACTAGGCACCTGGCAAGGTGGTAGTGGATATAGCCAGTCCAGGAAATAATAAGGATGCTCCAAGTTGAAAATGCTTCAGAATACACTCTTCCTGCTCCCTAAGGAGTATCACACTTCTGCATGTTCTGTAACATGTTCTCTTTTGATATTCAGGTTTTGCCCAATCCCTTGGTTATTCACTTTTGCTTTTCAACAGGAGGGTTCACACTAAATGTCTGATATTGAGGTGAACTCATGATATCCAAAGCCATGCTTCTCTGCTGCATATCGCAGTGTGATGTCATTTACATTGATGGTCAATGGAGAAAGGAGTGCCATGAAAGTAAAGCCTTTCCACAGAGGTCTCGTGCTGAAAAAACTAAAACTCAGCATGTACATCATCAGGTGTTCCTTCCAAGCAACAGGAAAAGTCAGCAATCGGTGAAGGGAATTAGGGTCAGTCATGATGCTTGCCCACAGAATGACGTGGCACTGACTACCTCCTGTACCTGAACGGTATATTCAAACTACAGAAATATCCAGGAATTGGGAAACAGACTTTAAGCAATGCCCATTTATTCAGTGTCTCTTCACTCAAGTTGGTTTTCAACACCAACACCCTTCCACTTCTCATGCCCCTCTAAAGACCTTACACTTCATTTTCGAGTATTCAGCCTAGATTCTCTGTGCCATTCCTCTTTCAGCATAATGCCTCCTCACTACTCGTATTCTGCCCTCTGAGAATGAGTTCATCATGCTAAGAGCAGGCTGTTGTTTCATCCATTGGCTTGGGCTCTGCATCTTACCAGGGCTAATAAAAGAACTGTTGGCCATTTCTCAGTGGGCATAATGCCACAGAGGCAGCAGTCTGGTCAAGGGAATGAACCATTGGGTGAAGAGAGATGGGCTAGATATTTCTGCCTCTGCAGCTTAGTTGCAAGACATTTGGAAAAATCATGGCAGGACATATTCGGAGTGCAGCCCAGTTGTAAAGAAGCAGCCAAGGTGGTTGGCCCTGGCAGGTGGAGTGAGCACAGAATATCTCTCCTAGCCTGGCTGCTGCCCCCTGTTCTCCTTCTAACATGATGACTGAAGGACTCCCTGGTCTCCTCATGAGTCATCAGAGCAGCCACACACCTGCACGTTGAAGACCAACTCTCCATGTTCCAACTGTCTCCTGTTAGGGCTATCTCGTACATTGGGGGCAAGCGACAAGACAGGCTGTGATGTTTCCCAGGTCAAGTAGCACCTAAATCAGGGAGCTGGGCGGCATGATTCCCTGGCCTGAACTGTCAGCAGCCATCATGCCATGTGGCTGCTAGGACCCTAGGCGATTTGCCCTGCTCGGCCAAATCCCGGGTGTGCCCACAGTTGGAGGAGTTTTTTTGTAGGGCGGTGCAGATGGGGATGGTGCTAAGCTGAGTGAACACGTGTCCCCTTGCGGCCCTCTGTTACTGCTGGTTCCCCCAACATCGTGGGGGCTCCCTGCCCACAGCAGGTGTTAGGTTGCCTCCTTGTCATGATGCTAGGTGCAGCCAAAACAGAGCAGCGCCACCTAGCACACCAGCAATGTAGTGCGAGTCGTCCGGATTCAGCCCGGGGTGTGGGGGGGTGGGGGTTGGGGGGGTACCCTGTACTGCTTCAACTATAGCCATTCCCAGCCCACTCGCCTTCACACCACAAAACCCATAGCTCCACTTCAAATGGGTCATCAGGTGAGGATACCATTTCTTGAAAGATCAGGCCCCTGGCCCTTGCTCTCTTCCTTTATCCTCTTACCATCACAGGGCAGCTGGGCCTTCTTTTCAATCTTGGTCTGAAGTCGCCAGGATCAGAAGCATCTCCATTTGCCATGGGAGCCATGAAGCCGCGGAGTTCTCATGCTACCCTTCTGTGACCTCAGTGGCTGCGTGAGGTGCAGGCACGAGGTCACAGAAGCCACTCATCAACATCCAGGAGGCCCAATGCCCAGAGAAAGCCCCTGGGGAAAGAGAGAAAGAGCGTCATTCTAGGGCACCTGGAACCTCTGCGCCCTTCACACCTGCCACAGATGATATTCAGAAACTATTTAGAAAATTTGTTCTCTAATAAAATATAAAATGTTGAAGCCATCAAAAATTTCTACAGACATATGAACTACCCAAATTCAATCAAAAAGGCATAAGAAATTTAAACAGATATAATTCAAGCAATGAATTTGAAGATGCCATCAAATGCCTACCAAGAAAGAAAAGTCCAGTACCAGATGGATTTTTAACTCAGTTCTACCAGCCCTTCAAGGAAAACAGCAATACTCCTCAATTTATCCCATGAAGTAAGAAAGAGGTTAATCTTTCCAAAATAATTGTATGAAGCTAGTATCATCCCGATAACAAAAAACAAAAACAAAAAAGACACATCAGGAAAGAAATTTTCAGATCAATATTTCTTGTGAGTATAGATGAAAAAATTATCAATATAATTCTGGCAATTTGCATATGAAGACATATTTAAAAGTTAGTGCACGGTTCTCAAGTGAGGGTTTTCCCAGGGACAAGATTGTTTCAACATATGGAAATCAGTACATATAATTCATCACATCAGCAGATTTAAAGGCACAAATCACATGATTATGTCAAAAAGGCATTTGGTAAAATAGAGCATTCATTCATGTTCAAAACACAAGAAAAACTAGGGGTAGTAGAAATATACCTCAACATTGTAAAGGCTGTATATGCTAAACCCAAGGTCAACATCATTCTAAATGGAGAATAATTGAAAGCGTTCCCTCTAAAAATTGGAACAAGACAGTAATGCCCTCTTACACTTTTTCTATTCAACGTAGTTCTGGAAACTTTAGTCAGAGCAATTAGAAGAAAGAAATTAAAGAAATTAAATTCATAATATCCATATTTGCTAACAATGTGATTCTATATTTAAAACAAACAAATTCCACTAGAAATTTTTTAGAACTAAGAAATGAATTCAACAATGTAGGAGAATATAAAATTAACAACCATAAATCAATTGCATTCCTATACACTGGTGATGAATCAAAGAGAAATTGGGAAAACTCTCCCATTCAAAAGAGCCTTAAAAATAAAACAAAATATTTGTGAATCAATCTAACAAAATAGGTGGACAACTTCTACAATAAAAACTACAGAACTCTAAAGAAAGAAGTTGGAGAAGACTTGGGAAGATGAAAAGATCTTACATGTTTTTGAATGAATATTTTTAAAATGACCAGACTACCAAAAAGTGCTTTACACATTTAATCCAATTCATATTAAGGTTCTAGTTATGTTCTTCACAGAAATGGAAGTCATGAAACTTCATTTGGAAAAAGAGGAAGCTGTGAATAAGCAAATCATTCCTCCATGAGAAAAGTGAAGCAGGAGGCATTGCAATATCAGAATTTAAATTATACTCCAGAGCTATAGTAACAAAAAAGACATGCTTTTGGCACCAAAACAGACAGAAAGACAAATGGTACAGAATAGAAGATGTATAGACAAACCCACATAAATACAGTTATCTCATACTAGACAAAGTCACCATAAACACACATTGAAGAAAAGATAGCATTTTCAACAAATGGGGTTAGAAAACAGGAAATCCATATGTAGTAGATTGAAATTTAACCCCTATATCTCACCCTGAACAAAATTCAACTCAAACTGACATTAGACCAGAAACATTGCATGTACTAGAGGAAAATGTAGGGCAAATTCTCCATCATGTCACATTAGGAACCAATTTCCTCAACAAGACTCCTAAAGTGCAGGAAATAAAATCATGGATCAATAAATGGGATGGTATCAAACTGAAAAGCTTCTTTACAGCAAAGGAAACAATCAAGAACATGAAGAGACAGCCCACAGAAGGGGAGAAATCTTTGACACCTGCATCTCAGATAAAGCATTATTCTCCAGGATATACAAAGAACTCAAAACACTGAACACCAAACAACCACAAATAACCTGATCAGTAAATGGGCTTCATAACTGAACAGACACGTCACAGAAGAAATGTGATCAGTAAATATGTGGAAAAATATCCAATATCACTAGCAATTAGAGAAATGAAATTAATACTACAATGAGATTTCCTCTCACTGCACTCACAATGGCAATTATAAAGCCTAGAGTAACAATAGATGTTGGTAAGCATGTGGGGGAAAAGTTATACTCATACATTATTGGTGGGCCTGAAAATTAGTGTAGTCCATTAGTGTAGTCCATTATTCCATCACCAGTGTGGAGATTCCTCAAAAAACTAGGAATGGATCCAACATTTGACACAATTATCCTACTCTCAGCATAAACCCAGAAGGCTTAAAATTGGCCTACTACAGTTATATGGCCACATTGATTTTACAGCAGTTCAATTCATAATACCTGAGCTATGAAACCAACCTCGATGCCTTTCAACAGATGCATGGACAAAGAAAATGTGGTACATATATACAATGGACAATTATTCAGTCAAAAAGAAGAAACAAAATTATGGCATTTGGCAGTAATTGGATAGAATTGGAGACTATCTTTCTAAGTGAAATAAACCAATCCCAAAAATTCTAAGGCTACATGTTCTAACAGTGGATGCTGACTCAGGAAAGGCAGAGCAATAGGAGAGGAGGTTCACTGGATTGGACTGTGTGGAGTGAGGAAAAGGAGGGAGAATAGGGGTGGGAATGACCATAGAGTGACTCAGACCTAATCTTTCTATGTTCATATATGAAAGCACAACCAGTCTAACTCCACATCAAGTACAACCACAAATATAGGAAGAGATAGTCTATGAATGTATGGTATATGAAAATACATTCTACTCTCATGATAGCTAAGAACAAACAAAAATAGGCATATGACCACAATGTAATCCAACTATTTCACTCATTCCTATTTTCCTGAAAGGTCTAAAATTAGCATTCTATGGCCACAATATTTACAATAACAAATTCATAATAGCTATATTATGTAATTGACCCAGGTATATTTTATATATATACACACATGTAGATGTATATGTACACACATATGTACATGTATATATGATATATAATACATATTACATATTTGTTATATATGTATTATATACATAAAATATAAATTAATATATATTACATATCAAATGATATATACATTCTACATATAAAATGAATAAAATAATTTCATTTGTTGGTAAATGGGTGGAATATCCTGCCATGGAAAATTAGCCAAACTTGGAAACTCAATGGTCAAATATTTCCTCTCAAAAGTGGAAGTTAGAGTAAAATAAAGCAAGGGCAGAGGGAAAGATAACATGAGTGACCAATCAAATGCAACTCACAGATGAGCAAAAATATGTCCAACAGAGAAGAGGAAGGAGAATGAGGCAGGGGAGGGAGCATGAGAGGCAAAGAGGAAGGCCAAGGGGGTCAGAACTGAATTTAATTTCCATCCATATAAGTTTGTCAAGATGAAACCATGTCCCATGTATAACTGTAAAACTATTATAATAATTTAAAATAAAGTAAATGCCAATTTCTAAATTCTAAACATTCATCCATTTCAAAGAGAATTATAATTTATTGTATAGGCTAGATTCTTGTAAATTAATAGAAACTTTCAAGAGAACCATGAAATCTGTATAAGAATATACTCTGAAACAGGAATTGTATATTTATTTATTGAGAAAAACTAGGTCATCTGAGTGAATGCTGCATTTTGACAGCAGCAAACAGAACACTCCTCCAGGCTATGCAGGAGGCACACTGCACACCCTCACCACACAGTAATGGGGCTCATAGGGGCACACTGGTTCTTAAGAGAAGCTTGAATTTCACATTTCTGAATGAGTCTCCTGAATTTAAAATACAGACAACTTTTAAAGGTAAACTAAATATATTCATGAGTTTAAAAAATGAAAAACAGGAAGAGACCTTTCAACAACTGTTTGCATTCTAATTAAAAAAAACTGCATAAAAATCCACATTTGTCAACCAATGTCACAGTCAAAATAAACATAGTTTAAGTATTTTGGAAATAATGGTGTCTGGTTTATACCTTAGTTTTGGCTTCCAAATTCACAATTAGTGAAATCAGTTTTTCCACTAAAGATGGTGACCTCAAAGCAACAGCCAGGTGGAGAGTTGTTTCATTCCTTTTGTTGTGAGCATGTGGATTGGTACCATGTTCTAATAGGATATTTGCACACCACTCTTCCATACTGTAGCGTCTGTTGGTTTCATAACAAGAAATAAACTCTAAATTTTGAGAATCAAAAAAAATTTCATGTTTTATTAATTAGTCAAATTTAAATTGAATTAATCAATTTTTCTCCTAAGCATTTCAATCTAATTTTTTCCTATAGAAACCCATGGCTACCTCTACCTTCATCAATGGTGTGTTGCCATCAAGATCACTGAGGTTGATCTTGCAATTCTTCTTTATTAGAAAATCCACCATTTCTGCTTTGCAAAAGGCACAGGCATAATGTAGAGCACTCCTATGAAAGTAAGAGGCTTTGTTAGGACCTCACAGAATATCTCTCAAAAATCTACAATTATTAATGAAATTGTAAACATTAAATAACAGGCAATTCCTCTACTGTCTTTTGAGGAAAGTACAATATTTATTAGCTGTTATTACATACTAAATTAATGAATTAGCATCCTATTCTATTGACTTTTTCTTTTGCCTTTCTTTTTTGGTACTGCTAGGATTCGAACCCAGGAGCACTCAACCCAAAAGCCATATCCTTAGTACTTTTTATTATTACTACTTTTAATATTGAGGCAGGGTCTCACTAAATTGCCCAGGCTGGCACTGAACTTATAATGTTTCTGCATCAGTCTCCCAAATCACTAGAATTATAGGCATGAGCTAGTGTGCCTGCTCCCACTGATCTTTTATTTTTGTTTACTGTGTTTTAGTGTTGCTAGGGACAGACCCCAGGGCCTGGAGTCTCCTAGGTAAGAGTTTTACTACTGAACCACATTCTAAGCCCAGAGCATCCCTCTTGCCTATAAAGAGCATGGCCCTTGAATCTATTTCAACATTGGCTGGAATTCTACTTTAACCTCTGTGACTCACTAGTTAGCCCTCCTATCACTCAATTTTATCACCAATAAAATAAGGATTAACATTAGTAGTTCCTCCCAGGATACTACAGTGATGCTTAAATGGGAATCTATGCAAAAATTTGAACAGTTTCTAGAACAAGCAACAGTTCAATAATTGTTGCCTTTTTGGCTATTGTAATCATTACTGTTACTATGAATCAACAGAGTATTTCAATTAATAAGATAGTACTATTATACTGATTTTACAGATATCTTTCCGGACTATGTTTTTCAGTCAGTCTTTGATGCTCTTTTTTCTATCATTTGAACATCACTGACATTGGGATGCCATTAAAGTTTAGGCCACATTGTAAGTATAATTGGAAACACTCAATTTTTTTATTCATACATGAAATAAAGAACCATCACATAATCCACAGTGCCTTGAGTGAAATGTAATGCAAACAAGAGGTCTATAGTGGTTCTAGTCATATGGGTGGCATTTAATTTTAGTTCTTAAAATTATTATAGGTAAAGAGAGATGAATGATAAAACAACAATAAAAGACCAAATTTAAAACATATTTTTTTCTCAAGTAACTTAGAGTGATAGAAAATATAAAACCCAAATGAACTATCATGGTTCACTTTATTCAATATTTACAGTTATAGAATATATGTAAATCAGGTATTTCTAATGTTCAATATTTAATAATGCCCTAATTTTTAAGTTTACAGTTTCCTATCTCCAGAAGTGCACCTGTGTGAGGAAAGAATTTACATGAAATCAAGTCCTGTCTCTTCAATTTTAAATTTCTGATCAAGGAAACATAAAGCTTATAGAGAAGAGTTTTAAGAGAACTTATATCAATGATATACTAGGTATTCAGTGTATGGGTATAAATGAATAGAATTAAAGAACAGGTAAATATGCTGGAGATCAGTTTTTTAAGCAAAACTTATGAAGTAAAGCAATACTTTGGTAGTAGTAATAATCTTTTACACTTGCTCTCTTCTTTTTTGTCAGCATGCCACTAAAGCAGAATTAACTTATAATTACATTTATGTAACAAGTTCTACATATAAAAATTTATGTGTAATATCTATGAACACAGATGAAAAGTTTTCTTTCACTTCTACATAGAAATGTACAAGAAAACAAAAATTCTTCTTTATATATTTTGTGTTGACAAGGACAGTCCTAAGAAAGAATGAAGTGAAAAGAATAATTCCGGTTTTTCTACCTCTTTAAAAACTTTTATTTGCTTCATTTTGATGCTGGTGATTGGATGCATGCCCTTTAGCTTGCCAAAGTAAAACTGATTTAAATCAGACAAAGTACTCTTTTGCAGATGCTCAAGAGATTTATGGATATAGGAAAAAATATTTGTGCCCCTAGTAAGAAGAAATTTAATTCTAACATTAAATGAAATATATTTCTCAGCTACGAAGTTTTGAGAATGCAAGAGGAGTTGTACTTAGACCCTGCTGCTTAAGATTAAGCTGCATAACACTCCTCAAATAGATGATTTGATGATAAGTTCTATTCAATGTTTAAAAATGTATACATCCCTACACAACAATGCTCCTATACTAAATTTTTTCCAAATATTTGCATACTTTGTATTTTATCCTGTTCTAGGCACTTATCTTTTGGATTTTGGCAAACAAGTAATTTGTGAAAGTTTATAATGTTTTTCAATAACCACAATGGCAAGGCTTTGTTCATTACAAACATTTTCATAGTGTTATCATGATTTTATAATACTACAAGCATGTGGGACTCCAAAATGTTATAACGTTGATATTTTATTTTTTTAATTTTTGCAATATTGATATCCATAGAAAGAGCTCACATTTTGGGGACAAGGAGTATTCCCTTCTACAAAACCACCACCAGGGCTCAGGCCCATATGGATATCCTTAGTCCCTTTGGAACAAGGCAGAGGGTAAGGGACATTAGGGGAGCAGCAGGCAACCGGGAATGCTGCTCCCTTGGCCCTGGTGACTGAAAGCCTGCACTTCCTGGATGCTGTGGAGCAATGCTCTGTTCTCCCTGGTTGCATAAACAAACAGTAAGGTACAACTACAGGAAACCGTAATGGAACAGAGGAACCAGCAATGTTGTGCAAAGCTTTTGGTAGATTATTTTTAAGTGTAGTCTATCAAAGTGGTGACAAAATTGGAAAAGCACCATGTTTGGTGCTTTGGGTATTCTGCTCTCTTGAAAAGTAACAAGTCTCTGCAGAAAACTCAGGGCTCTTCCACAAGTCTTTCTCTGAAGATGGTTGGCTGGTGAAGAGGACACCAAATTATCCTTCAGAATTTGATTAACTAGTGAGACAAGTCTGTGAGAAGTAAGTTTTTTCTTCTTCTTTTCTAACTTTCACAGCAATATTATAAACAAAAGAAGAAAAAACAGTGGAGCCATTTTCTCTATTCAAAGAGTTCTTATAAGTTCTCTCAGTAGACTACACATAGTGGATTATATCTGAAGAACTCTTTTTTAGCCCTCATGTTGCTATACTATGAGCAATATTTTTCTCATTACGTACTTTTCTACAATGTGTATAACATACTTTTGAAAGTATGTACATTAACATTAAACTGCTGTGTGTACTTAACTGTTAAACAGTCTACAAGGAAACCAGCTGAAATTTTGCTTTTGTTTTATGGCTCATTAAGAGGGCCTGGGTGCTAGGCCTCCAAGGTTTGCAGGTCCCCAGTACAGAGTCCTCCATGGGGGGTCTGAAAATCATCTCCTGGTGAAAGGAGAGCTGCTCTCCCTTCTGTTGTGCCCCATGAGCAGAACCTGAGTGGTGCAGCCCCATCAGTCCCTCTTCCCCCAATTGGCCCCTTGGCCTTCGGCCTTGACCTCACAGACACCACCATACCTGTGACTTTTATGAAGTTCATCAACATCACCTCCCTGAGATAAAAAATGTATTACTGCAGCTAAATCGCCAATCTTCACAGCCTCATGGAATCTGTGAATCTTGCCCTCCAAGCGTAAGGCAGCCAATTTCTTCTGGGTTGACTTCATCAGGAAGCTTTGTATACCCCTTCCCCTAGGGGCTTCCTCAGTCTCTGACTTAATCCTCCTGAACAGAAGGAATCACTGCCAAGCACCGTAACAAGGAAGTTACTGTCAACAATGGAATAGCAATTGCCAAGTAATCCCATAAACACAACTGCCAGCAGTGGAATTTGATGGCCAGCAGTGATGGGCTCCAGGAGGATTCATTCGCCACCACATCATGTTATATCACTTTTACATTATCATATGTAGAATTTAATAATATTAAAACCCACAGAAGATCTGAAAATCATATAGGTTTAAAATACAGATAATACATTAGTATTAATGCCACAGTACAGTTATTTTATCAGTGTTAATGATATATGCAGATATTATATTTTTATTAAAAGATACAGGGAACAATCATATTAGTAATAAATGATATTTTTTAACTTTATCATATTTGAATTAAGGGTCACAATTTATATATGATATTATTTTGTGATGCTGTGCTATGGATATAATATTAATACTAAAGACCACAGAGCATGTAAAATGCATTTTCATTTTGGTATCACAGGCCACAAGGCAGGCACATTATCATGCTTAAAAGCTACAATGTGGACACCATCTCAGCCCTGAAAGTCACAAGGTAGCAGCTTGCAGTTCCTGTGTTCTATTTTGATAACTATCACTGCCAAAGACTTGGCAGCAGCTGTTCTATCACTTTCCATGCTCTAATATGCTTGTCTTATCATTCTAAAGGCTACAAGGCACCTGTTACATGAATTCTTCATGGGTTCATGGGAATAGCCTACCAGACCTAAAGGACACAGGAAAGCTATTTGGTCATGTTTTGATACTACAATGTGGACAATACAGCAATATTAAATGCCAAAATATATCAATTTTATCACTTTTTCATGCTATAATTTGGATCTCTTTTCAGCTGTAAAGTCCAAAAGGCAGTTATTTTATCAGTTATAGATGGTATGAAATGGATATCTAGTCAGTATTCAAGGTCACAATGCATCTCTGATATTAGTTTAAATGCCATTAGGAGGATAATTTACTAATTTGGAAAGCCCTAGAGAGCTGTAACAACAATTTCAGTTTTCAAATACAGATGTCCTAGTAGTATTAATGCCACAGGGCAGTTAGAATATGAGAATTGAAGTTCTATGTGAATATTAGATTATTACTAAAGGCCTGCAGGGAATGATTAGTAACAACTGCCACCATATGGTTATCATATTAATATTAAAGGCCACACTATATATGATGTTATATTATCTGCATGAATAAAAGTGACATTAATAACTAATGACCACAGGGAATGCCACATGGATTTTTTTTTCATGCAAAAGGCCACAAGGTTGCCCCATTATCAGTTTTTAACACTATAATATGGATACCATGTCAACAATGTTTTTTATTGAAGGCCACAAAGCAGTGCATTTATCAGTTTTCAATGCTACAAGGTAGATTTCAAATGAGTACTTAAGTCCACAGGTCACCTATTTTATCATTTTTACATGCTACAATATGGAAAACATCTTAATATGCAAGCCACCAAGCAGCAATTTTATCAAGTTTTGATACTATAATATAGATATCATGTTCCCAATAAGGTCACAGGCATGTAAAATGGATTATCATTTTCTACAAATGCACAAGGCAGCCTTTACATTAGATTTGAATGTTATAGTATGGATAACATAACATAAAAGGCCACAGAGAAGCAATGATATTAATTTTATATGGTACACTGTGATATCAAAATAGTATTATAACCAGAATAAGTTATATTAATTTTACTTTCTAAACTATGGATATTTTATTATGTTATTATTAAAGGGCATATGGTAGCTTTTATATTAGCATCAGGTTATGTATTAGCAAATATCAAACTGTGATTTAAAGGCATTAGTTTGGTTAACCAACTGTATGCATGTGATTAAAATGCAACATTGCTATGATTGTAATTCAATCAGAAAATTATTAAACTGCAATCAAAACGTAGACAAGTCCTATGTGTTCACCAGGAATCTCCTCAGTTTATTATTTTAACAGGTTCTGTAAACTAGTTTTTATTAAATACACTCTTTCGTATTTCTCAGCTGTCACATTTCATTTTTCACCTTTTATTTGTTAAATGAAAGATAAAAACAAGGGGGGCATTGTTAAAAAAATGTAGTGTCCCTTTCCCAATGTAATTCTTAAAAGTGTACCAGTCAGGTGTGATATCTATATTACTGTATAGAGACTGATATGCTAAAAGGAAAAATATAAAGTAAAACATCTTTTCATAGGTTTAAATTACAAAGTTTCAGCAACACATTAATGACTGATGAGCTTAACCCTGTTTAAATGATTGATAAATTAGCTTACAAATTAATCTTAAAATCCAACAGTATGTAAATGTGGCTTTCCCTCAATACAAAATTGGATATGATCACATTTTAAAGATATTTTAGGGCAGATGTAGAGATGTTAAAATCATAAAATTTCCAAAATGTAACTAGAAAGACAGTTATTTTATTTAAAAGCATACATATAAACCAAATCCATAGCAGTCTTTTTTCCTGCCTTTCCTCACATTTTAAAAAACACCTTGGGATTAGGATGTAGCTCAGCAGTAGAGCACCTGCCCACTGTCCTGAAGAGCTAGGTAGAGCACACAATACTGCAAAAACTTAAATAAAATAAATGCCTTGCTGTTTTTCTAACCATAAATCAAGTAAGAAGGAAATCAAAACTCTAAAATACTTCACCCATCCTATCACAGAAAATGCCTAAAGTAAAACACAGAGTATCTTTACCAACAATATCTGCATTTCTATTTTCATTTAATATTAAAGAGCTTGTTGTTTAATATCAACCATCTTCTCCAGGCATCTTTGGCATCCTGTAATATAGGGTTCAATAAATCTGTGTTCTTCATTATGATAAAAGATCCTGTAAGAAAATCTGACTCTAACTGTGGCATGGTAATAGAGGTAGGTCAGCTGACTTCAAAAGATTGAGATACAAAAGGCTATTTCATTGAAGCAAAATGGGAAGCCTTGAATAGTTTTCTTTGACTGGAGTGAGGTCCCACTAGCAATTAGGGTGTTGAGACTTCACTTCCAGACAGCCAGCTTGAGAGGATGCATCATCTGTCTTCCTGCCTAGAATACCACAGAGTCATCTTCAAACTGGCCTAGTTAAGGAACTTATAGTACCTCCTTTCTATGCTACATCTTCACCCTTAAAATAACAATCTACTAAGTTAAAGAAAAAATAGTAAAGTATGACTTCAAATTTTAACCTTTCAAACACACAAAGTTCTTTGCAAAAATCAATGGACAGGGGCTAGGGTTGTGGCTCAGTGGCAGAGTGCTTGCCTAGTATGTGTGAGGCCCTGAGTTTCATTCTCAGCACCATACATTAATAAATCAATAAAAATAAAGATCCACTGGCAAATAAAAATGGATAAATATTATTAGGAGTTTTACTACTGTCATTTTATTTATGCAAAAGATAGCATGAGGGCTGAGGGTGTAGGTCAGTGGTAGACTGCTTGCCTAATACACATGAGGCCCTGGGTTTTATTCCCAGCACCACAAAAAAATAAAATAAATAAAAAATCATGAATCTACTTTTTTCCACATTTGCCTTTTTTTTGTTGTATATGATTCTGATGCTTCCTTATTCATTCTATAACTATTATACACTTGAGCTGTTTCTAGTTGTTAATAATATATTATGCCACTATTTTTATAGAAATGTTTTTCCAGCTTCAGAATAGATAAATAAAATGAATTGCTTATGCAACAGATAAAATAAAAAAGATTAAAAATCATAATATTAGAATATTAGCTGGGCATGGTGACATACACCTGTAATCCCACTCACTCAGCAGGCTGAGGCAAAAGGATTACAAGTTCAAGGTCAGCCTCAGCAATTTAGGAAACCCTGCCTCAAAATAAACAAGTAAAAACAGGTAGAGATGTAGCACAGTGGTACACTGTCCCTGGGTTCAATTTCCAGTAGTGTAGCTGGAAAAAGAGAAGAGACCTCATTAAGAAAGTATCATGTAGGACCCATGCAGTGGCACATGCCTGTAATCCCAGTCACTTAAGAGGCTGAGGAAGAAGATTGAAAATTTGAAGGCCAGCCTCATCAACATAGTGAGATCCTGTCTCAGAATAAAAAATAAAAAGTGTTGGGGATGTAGCTGACTGGTAGAGAACCCTGTGTTTAATCCCCAGTTCCAAAAAAAAAATCATAGAACTCAACACTAAAATTGGCACATTATATTCTACGTAAGTTTTACTTAGTAAACATGACTTACAAATGTTTCCAGCTGGTCATGGTGGTACGTGGTGGAAATCCCAGTGACTCAGGAAGCTGAGGGAGAAGTATTCCAAGTTCAAGGTCAGACTGGGCAATTTAGAGAGCTCCTATCTAAAATAATAATTAATAGAGATCAGGGCTGGGGAAGCAGCTCAGTGGTAGCGCACTCACCTAATTGGTGATTCACCCACTACCCACCTCTGCCTTGCTAGAAGCATAAGCTCCATGAAGGGGCCTTATTAGATACTTCCCTGCTCTTTAGAATGCCTGCAACAGAGCCTGATAAATGCCTTCTGAATACACATGAAGATTCGGCAAGCAGAGTGGATATTGACCAGGCAGAAATTTTATCAAGTTTTGATACTATAATATGGACATCATGTTCCCAATAAGGCCACGGGCATGTAAAATGGATTATCATTTTCTACAAATGCACAAGGCAGACTTTATAATAGATTTGGATGTTATAGTATGGATATCATATTAACATAAAAGGCCACAGGGAAGTAATGATATTAATTTTCCATGCTACTGATATCAAAATAGTATTATAACCCAAATAAGTTATATTAATTTTACTTGCTAAACTATGGTTATTTTACTATGTTATTATTAAAGGGCATGTGGCAGCTGTTATATTAGCTTTAGGTGGTTATTAGCATTAAAAGCCACAGGTCATACATTATATTAGTTTCTTTTCTTATAGTATGGAAATGACATTAATAATTAAGCACAGTACACATGAAACATGGATTATCATTTTAGTGTGAAAGGCTGCTGTGTAGCTATTTCATTAGTTTTGGAGGCTATGTCATGTATATTATATTAACATTAAAGGCTCCAGGGAATCTAGCATATTAATTTTACATGCTATAATATGGACGTCTTGATAATAGTAAAACTACAGGGCAATTATTAGCTTTACATGCTATGGTGTGGATATTACTTCAATATTAACAGCCACAATTTAGCTCTTGTGTCTCTCTTAGATGCTACAGTATGGATAGTTTACTAATAATAAATTTCACAGGGCAGTTATAGTATTAGTTTCAAAGTTTATAGGATGAATAATATATTAGCATTAAAGACAACAATGCAGTTACTATATTACTTAAGAATATATACTTCACATAAGTGTTAATAGCCAGTAGACTGCTATTTTATTAGTTGTAGATGCCAAAGTTTGCATATCATGTAAGTATTACAGGTCACAAGGGAGCAATTACATTATTTTAGATTGGCTATCATATTAATATGGTCATAGGCAAGCTATTATATTAACTCTAATTGCTATAGAATGAATGTACTACATAGTATAGTATTAAAAGATCATAGGGAAGTTACTATTTCATGTTCAGGGAGCAAGTTTTGATACATTTTTAATATTAAAGGCCACAGAACAACTTGTAATATTAGTTTTAGAGATCACATTGTGGATATAATATTAATATTAAATGCCACAGGATAGCAATTATATTGTAGGCTACCTTATGCATATTGCATTAGCCATAAAAGCTACAGGACAGCTATTTTATGAGTTTTAGATGCTACTGTATGGATATTATGTAGCATTTAAAGGCCACAAGGCAGCTATTTCTTCAGCTTGTAAGTTCACAATATGTATTCATACTAATATTAAATGCCACAGGGCATCTCTTACAGTATTTTAAGATGCTATCATACACATATTTCATTAGTATTATAGTCCTATGTTCAATTATTGTGTTTGTTTAAAATGCTATAATGTGGATATTATATTTGTATTTATGTCCACAGGGCAGCTATTATACTAATATTCAATGATATAGTATTGATATCATGCTAGTATAAGGCCCTGGGTACCTATTATATTAATTGTAGATACTATGGTATGAATATAATATTACTATAAAAGACTATAGGGCAGCTATCATATCACTATTAGATGGTATAGATTGTATATTATATTAGTATTAAAGGCCACAGTGTGACTATGATATTAGTTTTAAAACCATATAGCAGAGTTGGATGCAGTGGCACAGGTCTGTAACCCCAGTGGCTCAGGAGGCTAAGGCAGGAGGACCACAAGTTCAAAGTCAGCCTCAGCAACTTAGCTAAGTACTAAGTAACTTCACAAGACCCTGTCTCAAAAAAAAAAAAGAAGAATAAACAAAAAAGAGCAAAAAATGTGGTTCAGGGGTTCAATTCCTGGTAACAAAACCCAAAAATGAACAAAGGAAAACCATTCTTTATTATAGATGGTTATGTTAATATTAAATATCACAGTTCAGCCATGATGATATAGTATAAGTGTTACATTAATACTGAAGTCCATATGACAGTTCTCACATCAGTTTAAGAAGTACATTACATATTATTTAAGGCCACAGAGCAGATATTGGATAATATGGTTATGCAAGGATTTTATATTAATATTAAAGGCCACAGGACAGCTAATATGTTAGTACAAGATGCAGCAGTATACATGATATATTAATATTAAAGGCCAAAGTTCAACTATTATATGAGCTATGATATTGCATCAATATTACTTTAATGCAAAGGCCAGAAGATAACCATTATGTTAATTTTCAATGTTATTCTCTGTGTACAATATTAGTATAAAAAGACATATGGCAGCTACTGTATTAATTTTTAGATAGCAAATTATGGGTATTACATTGATGTTAAAGGTCAAAGGCAGCTATTTCATCAGTTTGAGGTACTAATGTCTGGCTACATATTACTATTAAAGGCCACAGGACATATATTAATGTAAGATGCTATAGTATGCATACTGTATCTATATTAAAAGGTACAGGGCAGTTGTTATGTTTATGTTATAGAATTGGCATTATATTAGTATTGAAGGTCACAACACAGCTATTTTATTAGTGTTAGATGTGACAATATGCATGTATTAATGTTAAAGGCCACAGAGCAACTATCAATATTCCATGATATAATATGGATATCATATCAAGAATAAGGGCCAGAGGGCAGTTGCTATATTAGATTTAGAGGTCAAAGAATGGATATTTGACTAACACTGAAGACTAGCAGCAATTATATTAGTTTCAGATGCTATTCTATGAAGATTATATTTATATTAAAAGGCACTGAGACACTATTACATTAGTTTTGCATGCTATAATATGAATATTACATTAGCATTAAAGGTCACAGGGAAGCTATTAGTTTTAGATGCTGATGTATGGATTTAAATAAATAATGAAAGCCAGAGGACAGATAATATGTTACTTTTACACTGTATAGTAAACATGTAATATTAATATTAAAGTTCAAACGTCAGCTATTATGCTAGCCTTGGATACAATAATATGGATATCATATTAGGATATAAGGTTACAGGACATATATTACATTAGTTTAAACTGTTTAAGTAGAGATATTACATTAAATAAAGGCTACAAAGCACATTTTATTTTAGGTTTTGTATCGCGTTCCCTCTGCCCGCAGAGAGAGACACGACAAACGTCTGAAGCTTTGGAAGTTTATTGCGTACAGTCTTCCTTTCTTTCCTTCTTATCTATCCCTTTCTCTCGCTCTCTTTCCCTCTCCTGCACTTCACTCTTCTCCCGCTCGGCTCTCGCCTGCTCCGGCCGCTTCGTTTCTCCCGCTCGGCTCACGCCCGCTTGCACGCCTCTACTCCCAGCTTCTACTCCTACTCTCAGTTCCTTCTCTCTTTTCTTTCTCTTGCTCTCTTTCCCTCCGCTTAACTCTCACCTGCGCCGGTCGTTCCGCTTCTCCGCTTCTACCCCTACTCTCAGCCTCTTTCTCTCTCAGCTTCTTTTCTCAGCTTCTGCTCTCAGCTTCTTCTCTCAGCTTCTGCCCTCAGCTCCTGCTCTCAGCTTCTGCTCCTACTCCCAGCTTCTTCTGCTACTCCCCCGCCCATCAAGCTTATATACACTTCAACCAATCAGGGGAGAGCACACGAGGTAAATGCGCGGACAGCTGCAGGTATAGAATAGGTAAACGAGGGGGGCATGCTCTAATCACATCGTTAACTAGCCAATCATTGGAATTCGCTGATTGTTTACTGTATAGCTGGCTGCTTTTGGCTCAGCGTCAGGCTCCATCTTGACCGTGCTCAAGGCTGGGGGTCCCGGAAACCCTGACAGTTTTGGTTCTATAGCATGGATAGTACATTAATATCAAAGGCAGGCCCAAGGTATCCACTGTATTAATTTAAGATGCTGTAATACAGATATTACATTACTATTAATAGCCACAGGGCAGCTGTTCTATTTGCTTGAGATGTTAGGTATGGATATTATTTTTCTACAAAAGGATACAGGTCAATTATTACAATAGTTTTAGATTTTATAGCATGGATATTGTATGAATATTAATAGTCACAGGATGACTATTATATTAATTTTAGATGCTATATTATGGATATTACATAAATATCAGAGGACACAGAACAGGTATTGTATTAATTTTAAAGAATGCAATACATTTATCATATTAACATTACAGGTCACAAGTCAACCCTTATACTAGTTTTAGATCCTACAGCATGGATATAATATTAGTACTAAGGGCACAGGATATAAATGGTATTAAGATGTCATATTACAGATATTATATTAATGTTTAAGTCCACAGGGCACCTATTATATTAGGTAGACATGGTATCATATTGGATATTAAGTTAACGTTAAAGAACACATGACATCTATTATGCTAACTTGAGAAGCTGTAGGATACATAGTTTCAAGGTCACAGGCAGATAATATATTAGTATGAGATTCTGTAGTCTGGCTATTACAGCAATATCAAGGGTCACTGGTCAGCTATTACATCAGTGTAGTTATACAGGCT
>JAHUXG010012855.1:0-70166 GCA_020740815.1 Sciurus niger
AAGAGGAGGGAACCTCCCAAACTCATTCTACGAAGCCAATATCACCCTGATACCTAAACCAGACAGAGACACATCGAGGAAAGAAAATTTCAGACCAATATCCTTAATGAACATCGACGCAAAAATTCTCAACAAAATTTTAGCAAATCGCATACAAAAACATATTAAAAAGATAGTGAACCTGATCAAGTGGGTTTCATCCCAGGGATGCAAGATTGGTTCAACATCAGGAAATCAATAAATGTTATCACCATATCAATAGACTTAAAGTCAAGAACCACATGATTATTTCGATAGATGCAGAAAAAGTATTTGATAAAATACAGCACCCCTTCATGCTCAAAACACTAGAAAAAATAGGGATAGTGGGAACATTTCTTAACATTGTAAAGGCCATCTATGCTAAGCCCATGGCCAATATCATTCTAAATGGTGAAAACTGAAAGCATTCCCCCTAAAAACTGGAACAAGGCAGGGATGCCCTCTTTCACCACTTCTATTCAATATCGTCCTTGAAACCCTAGCCAGAGCAATTAGACAGACCAAAGAAATTAAAGGGATACGAATAGGAAAAGAAGAACTCAAACTATCCCTATTTGCTGATAATATGATTGTATACTTAGAGGAACCAGGAAATTCCACCAGAAAACTGTTAGATCTCATAAGTGAATTCAGTAAAGTAGCGGGATATAAGATCAATGCACATAAATCTAAGGCATTTTTATACATAAGCAATGAATCTTCAGAAAGAGAAATCAGGAAAACTACCCCATTCACAATAGCATCAAAAAAAATAAAATACTTGGGAATCAATCTCACAAAAGAGGTGAAAGACCTCTACAATGAGAACTACAGAACACTAAAGAAAGAAATTAAAGAAAACCTTAGAAGATGGAAAGATCTCCATGTTCTTGGATAGGAAGAATTAATATTGTCAAAATGGCCATACTACCAAAAGTGCTATACAGATTCAAAGCAATTCCAATTAAAATCCCAATGATATACCTTACAGAAATAGAGCAAGCAATTATGAAATTCATCTGGAAGAATAAAAAACCCAGAATAGCTAAAGCAATCCTTGGCAGAAAGAGTGAAGCAGGGGCTATCGCAATACCAGATCTTCAACTCTACTACAAAGCAATAGTAACAAAAACGGCATGGTATTGGTACCAAAATAGAAAGGTGGATCTGGTACAGAATAGAGGACAGGGACACAGACCCAAATAAGTACAATTCTCTCATACTAGACAAAGGGTCCAAAAATATGCAACGGAGAAAAGATAGCCTCTTCAACAAATGGTGCTGGGAGAATTGGAAATCCATATGCAACAGAATGAAACTAAACCCATATCTCTCACCATGCACGAAACTAAACTCAAAATGGATTAAGGATCTCGGAATTAGACCAGAGAACTTGCATCTTATAGAAGAAAAAGTAGGTCCAGAGCTTCAACATGTCGGCTTAGGACCAGACTTCCTCAACAGGACTCCCATAGCACAAGAAATAAAGGCAAGAATTAATAACTGGGATAGATTCAAACTAAAAAGTTTTCTCTCAAAGGAAACTATCAGCAATGCGAAGAAAGAGCCTACAGAGTGGGAGAAAATCTTTGCCAATCATACTTCAGATAGAGCACTAATCTCCAGAATCTATAAAGAACTCAAAAAACTCTACACCAAGAATGAAATAATCCAATTGACAAATGGGCTAAGGAAATGAATAGACACTTCACAGAAGAAGATATACAAGCAATCAACAAACATATGTAAAAATGTTCAACATCTCTAGTAATAAGAGAAATGCAAATCAAAACCACCCTAAGATTCCATCTCACCCCAATTAGAATGGCGATTATCAGAATACAAGCAACAACAGGTGTTGGCGAGGATGTGGGGAGAAAGGTACACTCTTACATTGCTGGTGGGGCTGCAAATTAGTGCAGCCACTCTGGAAAGCAGTGTGGAGATTCCTTAGAAAACTTGGAATGGAACCACCATTTGACCCAGCTATCCCACTCCTTGGCCTATACCCAAAGGACGTAAAATCAGCATATTACAGAGATACAGCCACATCAATGTTCATAGCTGCTCAGTTCACAATAGCCAGATTGTGGAACTAACCTAGATGTCCTTCAATTGATGAATGGATAAAGAAAATGTGGTATATATATACAATGGAATATTACTCAGCCATAAAGAATGATAAAATTATGGCATTTGCAGGCAAATGGATGAAACTGGAGAATATCATGCTCAGTGAGATAAGCCAATCTCAAAAAACCAAAGGAAGAATGATATCGCTAATAAGTGGATGATGACACATAATGGGGAGTGGGAAGGGTTAGTGTTGGGGTTGGAGTTGGGTTTAGGGAGGGGGGCAGGAATGGAGGAAGGAAGGACTGTATAGATGGAGGGGAAGGGTGGGAGGGGAGGGGGGGAAGGGAAAAGATGGCAGAATGAATCAAACAACATTACCCTATATAAATTTATGATTACAGAAATGGTATGCCTTTACGCCATGTACAGAGAAACAACATGTATCCCATTTGTTTACAATAAAAAAAAAAAAAGAATGATAGGAAATTAAAAAAAAAAGACTTTGTGGCATTCTGAAAAATCATTTGACTTTGAACTGGAAAATGAACATTAGACAATGCTATTGCTACGTTGAAGAAAGTGAGTTAGATCTTGGCTTTTGAAGGTGCTACCTGAACTCAACTTAATCATTCTGAATTAGCAAGTAATTCCTGACAATTAGGGTGGAGTTTTATAGCACAAGCCACAGTCACCTTCCATAGTTAATTGTTCTTTGCCCCCCGCCCTATCCCCACCTGGTGCTAGGGATTGAACCCAGGGCCTGCAAGACAAACACTCTACCAACTGAGCTATATCCCCAGCCCAGTTAATAGTTCTTTAGTGGCTTCTCTCCACAAAGCTGAATGGAGCAAGCATAACCCTTAGGCCTCATGACTCTCCCTGGCATCTCCTTGTATGTCTCTTCTAATGTATTAAAACAGGAGATGACCCAGGGAAACTTTCTGGCTCCCTTTCCCATACTGAGGGGCAATATGAACTATTCCAGTCTAACAGTGCCAGATATGCCTTCTGGCTCAAGGCATGCTCTGTTAGTGGTCCCAAGAGGCAGACCTTCCCTGCAGTTTTTTTGAGCTGCATCTACCCACTTGCTTCCCTTACCACCACACCAAAAATCTGTTTCCCATGCATGCATTTTTTTCTGGAGCTCAATTCTTTCTCATTTTCCCAGTGAACTAAGATGGGAATGAGTTTAGAGAACCTGGGGTGAGGAGGTGTGCCCTTGGAGAGTCCTTGGATTTGGGACTTACTCCCTTACTCAGGAACCCATTACTCAAGGTCTGCCCAGCTGGCATCACTAGGGACTGGGATGGAAAGGACAGGACCTATGGTGGCTGGATCCCAGGGCAGAGGCCTGGGAGGGCATCATGGAGGAAGAAATGGAACACTGGAAGAATCAAGGGAACACTGCACAGGAAGCAAGAATAAGGATGTCCTTGGGGTTTTGTTCCAGATGTGTTGTTTTTCTCTCCTACTTTAAAACTTCCTCTGATTTTCTGTTAGGAGGTTATTTGTAGGCTTGGGGTGATGTCGAATTTGATTATTTAAACAAGTGTTTATTGCCTTAACTTTTATTTTTTTGTGCCTATTTAATTGTGAAAAACCGCTACTGGTTATCAGGAATTTTTATAGGTGGTGTACCTTACACTATCTTACTGCTCTTTTTAAAAATGCCCATCAATTGAGACATCAGACTTTTGCATTTTTAAAATGTACTTACCTTCCACCATTTGAGCAACCTTTTTCTTATCTTCAGATCTTGCCTAAAACATAAATGATAATCATGTTTGTTTTGGACTTAGCAGAAAGTAGTAAAAATTTTTGTTCTTCAGAGGAAAAAGATTTATGTGCCATTGTTCTACCTTGCACCATGACTGAACCCTGAGGACAGAGTGTTCTGGACTGGGTCTACTATTTGAGTGAATAATTGCAGATACCTACGAGTCAAAGTTTTATACTTAGTTGGTTTTATTTAGGGGCAGCTAATTCAAAGAACCGTGTTAGATTCTGACAATATAGTTTGAGTATCCCTTATTTGAAATGGTTGGGACTTGAAGTTTTTGGATTTCAGGTTTTTCTGACATTTGGAATTTTTGCATATATATACTGAGAATTTTGGGGATGAGACCAAGTCCAAAATGAAATTGATTTATGGTTCATATATATCTTACACACATGGTCTGGAGGTAATTTTATACATAGTTTAAACAATTTCATGCCTGAAACAAAGTTTTATGGTGTGGAATGTTCCACTTGTGGCATCATGTCGTAGCCCAAAGAGTTGGATTTTGGAGCATTCCAGGCTTTGGATTTATAGATTAGGGTACTTAGTTCATAATAGCTTGCCTGAGTACCAAAGAATATGTGGGTCAACAACAATGGAGATATATATTGGCAAAATGTCCTTTGCAAGTCCAAATGAATTTTTAATTTGACTTTTCATAAAACTAATTTGTAGTTCTTTGCATGAATTAATATTTATGTGAATATTTTTTAACTGGAAAGGGTGGAAGGAGTTTTGTTTCTGTGAGGTCAGGATGAAGGTAAAGTAACTGAGTTATCCAGGGTACCACATTTAAAGGAGTTATCCAGGGTACCACATTTAAAGGGGTGTTCACACTCAGGACTGTGAAAGGGCAGGGTTAGCACAACCTCGAGAGAGCTTCCTTAAATTTGCTATACTAGGCGTCTCCCTGGATTCACCCTAGTCATGACCCTGAGGGAGCACTGAGATATGCAGAGGAGGAGGCACTGTGGACAGTTTGGGGACAGTTTGTCTCTGACTCCTCTGAGAGGGTCTGAGTTGCTGATGAGAGAGAAGGTCAATAATATATAGAATCTAAAGGAGGTGAGAGAGGTGAGTCTTTGGGGATAAGATAGCATGTTTGGGTTTAGATGTCCAGGTTGACACAGGATGGGGAAGGGACCCTTTCTCTTCTCTGCCAGTCTACCAGAGTCTGCAGAAGTACCTGGTACATGGAGGGCTTGGTGAGGTCATGAGGAGCACTGAAGAACCCAAGGGCCATTGCAGAGAACAAAAAAGACAAACAGGCTTGCTCCTGAGCTATGTGAGCTACCTCTGGGAATCCTTAGAAATGAATCTAGGAGATCTTGGGGGTGGTGGACGTGGGCCATAGAAGGTTTCCAAGAGTCATAGAAACCTAAAGGGCGACCTTCTTTGCATTTCTGTTCTGCACAGAGTTCAGTCATGTGGTTGATGGATGGCCCGCGATCATGATAGTGAAGTTTATATAATACTTGCATTTTGGATCTGCATTCTGAGCTGATGGTTGCTGAGCTTCAGTGATCGTGCGATGCTCTGAAGGTAATAGATGAGCATGCTAAAATAGAAGACAGACTGGTGAGTGTGCTGCAATTGGCTCTTGGACATTTAGGCCACATTTTCTTGCTCAGGAGGTTGGTGGAAATAAGAGTTCCTGGATCACCCCGGTAGGCTATCCACTGACTCCTCCACCACAGACAAAACCCAGTGGGGAGTTCCCAAGCCCATGAGCACTAGAAAAGAGCTGCTGTCCTCTTCTCTCTCTTGCTTCCTTCAGGAACCCCTACTGACCTGGAATTCTGCACTGGTGATCAACAAAAAGTGGGTGGAGATGGGGGCAGGGGCATTTTGCAATGTTTCAAGTTCTGATTACTGGCTCTACTTGTTTTTAGTTTCCCCTTTAAGCCAATATGAGTTAAATCTACTCAGCTGAATTGGTAAAAGTCTTTTTTGAGGTTATTTAATTTCTGCTAAATGAGATACTGATATGAATGGAGTTCAGCCCCATTATCATGGCCACAGTCACTGACCCAAAGCTGTGGATAAGTCCATAACTACCTAATAGCAGTGGAAATTTCCCCTCTCTCACTGAGAACCATTGGCTGTGTTTCCACAACACAGTGGGTGTGTGACTCAGTCTCTGCTTAGATCATCAGGCTTGGTAAGTGATTAATGAGTGAACTAATTAATTTTATATACTTATTGGAAAGTGGAGTTGTCTTGTGGCAAAGGCTGGCAGGCATGGCTGGTACTTACAACAGAAGCAACACAGCTGGCAGGATGACTATTGGGCTGCTGATGTACCCAACCACGGAGCCAAACCACATGGGGAAGTCATTCTCAATTGTTTCTGACACAATGTCATAAATTTTCTCTTGTCCACTGTGAGAAAGAAAAACATAACTCTAGATTGTATTGCTTTTAGCAGAAAGATGCTACAAGACATTGAAAAATGTCTGGATGCCTAGAGGCAGATCCTTAAGGTCAACTAGAACCAATACAGGTAAATAGCCAAATGGAAAAAGATACCTAACATTCCCAAGGCACCCATGAAGCTGCCATCTAATTAAATATGTAGAATTGATAATCACATTGTATGAGCATGTGTTTTAATAGCATACACAAAGATAGACTCTGTTACATACGTGTTGTATCAAAACTGATTTAAACTCTAGGTGGAGATGGTATTACAGTTTTCTGCCTGAATAAAGCTAGATAATGTAGAATAAAAAGTTATATGGACTTTCTTTTAATAAAACTGTCTGGGGTTTGAACAGGTGAAATTTCTCTCTAGCCCAGAAGAAATGTTATTTCCTTATTTTATTTTAACTAATTAATTGAGGTATTTATTGCTTCTGTGGTGCTACGAATTGAACCCAGAGGCATTGTACCACTGAGTTACAACCCCAGACCCTTTTGGTTCTTGAGACAGGGTTGCAAAGTTGCTGACGATAGCCTGGAATTTGTGATCCTTCTCCCTCAACCTCCAGAGTCACTGGAATTACAGATGTGCACTCCTGTGCTGGCACTTTTTTAAAATTTTATTTTAAAGGAGCTCTATTTTTTAAATGTGAGCACAGAGATGACTATATCTACAGGCAGTATGCTATCAAGGAAAGAATTTCTCTCTTGGCTTCAAATGATGCAGTTTTGAGCTCCTTCTGTTCTGTCTGCCTGTTGTGTGAGCCAAAAGAAGAATGAGATTTGATGTGACTCAATTTCCCTACAACTCAAGGTGGCTCTAGGTATAGTCAAATGAACTAAAATAACTTACCTGAATGGCCCACAGTTTAGAGATGGCTTGTATCTGACAATAGCAAAAATAGTTGGCAGCATACATAGGAATAGCATGAACAGGAGCATTGCCAAATAGAAGTTGTTGGATCTGTCAAGGAACCAAATGCTCTGGTTTGAGCTCATTCCATAGAGAGGATGCATATAAGAACTAACACAGAAACTGTCACCCCAGCTCTTTGCAGACAGGAAGATGTTTCCATCAGAGCTACCTAGGTAGGAATGGGTGTGCTCTAGGACTGCATACTACTCAGAAACCTGGAAATCAGTGCTGAAAGGAACCTTATAGGCCTGTCAGCCCAATCTGTTCTAATAAACACTGGAAGAGCACACATCTACCACAAACCATGAGGGCAGGGAATCTGCTTCTGCATCTAGGGCTCCTACCCTGTTATGGTTTGAATGTGAGGTGTCCCCCAAGAGCTCACACGAGAGACAATGAAAGAAGGTTCAGAGGAGAAATGTGGGTGTCTTAACCCAATCAGAGAATTAATCCCTTGATAGGGATTAACTGAGTGGTAACTGAAAGTGGTAGGGTGGTTGGAGGAAGTGGGACACTGGCTGTATGGACTTGGGGTATATATTTTGTATCTGGTGAGTGGAGTCTCTCTCTGCTTTCTGATCATCATGTTAACTGTTTTCCTTTGCCACACTATTCTGCCATGATGTTTTGGCTCATCTCGAGCCCTGAGAAATGGAGTTGGCCTTCTATGGACTAAGACCTCTGAAACCATGAGCCCTCAATTAAACTTTTTCTCTTAAAATTGTTCTGGTCAGATCTTTTAGTCACAGCAATGAAAAAGTTGACTAAAATATACCCAGCAAGCTCAATTTATGGAAAAATCTTAGAACCATTGTCCATCCACCTGGGCCCTTATCTAATACTTCCCTCTCAATGCTGTCACCCTAGAACTTTGTCTCATGTGTTTCAGATAGTTTGGTTCTTTTTGTTAAGATTCTTGACTCTCTCACCTGGAAGGGATTGGCACTCAACATCTTTACCTCTATGCTTCTGGCCATTTAGGGTAAATGTTCTGTCTGATTAAGCCCTGGTCCCTGGTCTCTGAGCCCTAAGCTGCTATCAGGGAGCTTGACCACCCAGGTCTCCCCTGAGGGTACCTCAAACCTATTTGATGTGCAAGGCCACACACATCATTCTGAAAAGAGAACTCAGTCAATCCATCTAGTGACCCTCAATCAGCATTCTCGGTCTGTTTCTCAACTATTAGTCTTGATCATAGTGTACAGGATGCAGTACCATGCCGCTAGGGTTTGAGTGTTTGTCCCCTCCAAAATTCATATTGAAATTTGTCCTCATGGCAGCATTAGGAAGTGGGACCTTTGAGAAGTGACTTGAGTCTTGAGTATGCCACTTTTATGGGTGGGATTAATATGGATATAAAAAAGCAAGTTCAGTCCCCCTTTGCCTCTTTACTCTTCTACTCCTCTGCCATATAAGGAACATTGTTATTCGCTCTACAGAATGCAGCATTTAAGGTGCCTTAACCTGGCTCTCTGGTTCTCACCACTCATCAAACCTTCTGGTGTTTTGACCTTGGACTTCCCAGTCTCCAGAACTGTGAGTCAACAAATTTGTTGATTATAAATTACCCTGTCTCAGGTATTCTGTTATAGCAGCACAAAATGGACTAAGACAGAAGGTGAGTATACACTTATGAAAACTTCTTTCTCTCTACCCTTCACCACACAGAGAAAATCTACACACATATATAAAATAAATTTAAGTAAATATATTAAAATATATATATCTGAATATAATCATGTATGTGTACTGGTCACCACATAAAATGTAAATACATTGCCATGCATATCACAGTCAAAAATTTTGAAAGTTACTGATATAGATAGGCACACACACACACACACACACAAAACTATTAATGTCAAAGTAACATAGTTGCACTCTGGTGTTCAAAATGTGTTATGAATTCACAAACATGAAAACCAGAAAATAACATGTATTGAAAAGGTTGTGGAACAACTGAACTTCCATACAGTGTTGAAGTATAGAATGGTGTGACCACTCAAGAAAACTTTCTAGTACTCTCTACTAAAAGTGAACATCTGTATGCCCTACAACCTGGCAATTGCAATGCTGAGCATATCCTCAAACAGACACAAGAATATTCAAGGTGGCATTGTTTATCTATAGGTAATAGCTAGAAACATACATGTCTATTGGTAGTAGTATGGATAGAGAAATAGGGATATATTTCTTCAGGAAGATGACTCTTACTAACACAATGTTGAGTGAAAGAAGTTGAACATGAAGGAGTACATCCTATATGTAGTTCCACTTACATAGAGTAAAAAGCCAGGCAAACCCAACCATGCCATTAGAGGTCAGGGGTTATTGGAATAGAGAATACATGGGGGTGTTCTGAGCAACATTCCTGGTCTGTGTTTTAATTTTGATGTTCATTGCATGCTTATGTTCAACTTGTGAAAATTTATCAAGCTAAAAATGTATAATTTGTGCCTTTTTTCCCTAAATGATTATTAATTCTCAGTAGAGTTTTTAAAATGTGTATTAAGGATGGGTATGAGGTGTCCCCCCAACAAATTCCTATGTTAATGCAGGAATATTCAGTGGTGAAATGATTGAATTGTGAGAGTTGTAATCTCATCAGTCCATACTAGTTTGAATGGACTGACTGGGTGGTAACTGGAGGAGTTACACACTGAGGTGTGACTGGAGGAGGTGGGTTCCTGGATCCCTGTAACCCCTTCCTCTTCTCTCTCTGCTTCCTGGCTGCCATGAATGAACAGCTTCCCTTCTCGATGCCCTTCCACCATGATGTTCTGCCTTATCTTGGGCTCAGAGCAATGTTGTTGACCCACCATGTACTGCTTCTCTTAAACTGTGAGTCAAATTAAACTGTTCCTCATCTAACATCTTTGTCCTTGTTGGATATTTTGGTCATAGTGGTGAAAAGTTGACTAACACAATGCGTCATGAGGTCCAGAGGAGTAATGAATAATTCTGAGGGTGAGTCACAGGAGATGGTTTCATAGAGAAAATAAAAAAGGAAAACAGGCAGGATTTTGACAAGCAAAAAGTGGGGGGACCCTTGCCACGTATAGTGACATGAATCAAGGAGAATAAGATCTCCTGAGGCAGATCTTATTCTCACTGACCTGGAGGCTCGGAAGACTTGCTGGTGGGGCACGTTACAAGTCAGCACAGCCCAACTCCTCAGGTACATGAGCCCAATGAGCTTGAGAACATTGAATGCTGGGAGACACGGGGAGAAGAAGGCCCCCATCCTGGAACCACAAAGAAAATCAGTTTGCATACATTCTTTTCCAGTGCATCTTACAGGTCTGTGGTCTGGAAGCCCCAGAGAAGAAAGTAGCTCTGAGACTTTGGGCATTTAAAATGCTTAAGGAATTGGGGAAGACTCCTGAAGGTCTGAGACCCCAACCTTCACATTCTAGAGAAAAGATAAGTCCCTGCAAATGGGTGGCGATCCTATTTTTGATATATCCCTTTGCACCACTATTTGTGTCTGAAAACTGGCAAGGCCCTCCTGGGGAAGGGAATACTGGATAACTACATCTTGGAGTAATCTCAGATTTTGCCTGTCAACAGTGAAGACTGTGTTAATAAATTACTGAGATTCAATTTAATCATATATGTTGAGCACCGACTTTTGATAGACATCCTGACACATTTTAGTGCATCTAGTCATTTGTAATTACAAAAGGAAGGGTAAATATCCAAAGCAATTTGGATTTACTAGTAGGATAATAAGTATAGATAAAAGGGTATGTTTAATAAGTACAAGACTTAAAATAAATGTTTCATTTCTTGTGGCAGGCAGAAATGTCATTCTGTCTGAAGATAGGAAAGATGCTTGGCTTCCTTGTGCCTCAGTCTCATCTTCAACGTGCAGACAACGATGGCAGGTACATCATAAGGTTACAATAAAAATTAAATAATTTACCTTAAAAAATGCCTGATATCTAGCTCATGCTAACATGTTATTTTTAATACTGTATTTGTGAAGATATTTTTCAAAATACAGTGAACTATAAGAATGCAGCATTTGACTGTAGGAATATTACCTTTTGCCTCTCAATTCCCCACACATTTTAGTATTTGAGTGAATGATTTTGAAACAATATTGTGTTTTCTGAATTTGCAGGATATCCAAGCTTCTTCTCTTTCTTCATTTGCATGTGAACAAATAGAACAGTTTTCGGTCCAATAGGTAAAAGCAGAATGTGAAATAACTTAAGGGTCTTCCTGCACCCCACCCACATGCATACTTGTGCATTGGATGACCTCTATGGTTTGACAGTGTCTGTAAAAGCAGGGTTGCCTTGCTTCTGGGAGGTGCCTGGGTGAACAGACTTCTGACCTAGATTATTTGCCCCTCTGCTGGGGTGGATCTGTCAATCTGGGATTTGGCCCTGCTCCTGTCAGAGTGAAAACCAGGAGCAAGGGGGAAGCTGAGGGCAGGGCTGGCCCCATGTTCCCCAGTTGTGAGCACCTGCACTCTTGAAGCCTTCACTGGGGAGAAGCAGCTCCTCCTCCTTGCCTCTCCCAGTCCTGCCCCAAAACTTATTCTACGATTAATATGCAGATTTTTTCCTATAATGAATAGCAGTTTAAAATTGGACTATTTCCTTCATCATTGTTTACCACAAAATCCATAGAAAACCATTAATAAAATTGCTACACATGTGGAATCCCTTGCAAACACCCTGTAACTGTTTATTCTGGTCATGACCTATCCAAATGAATCAAAATCTTAGCCCAGATGGCATGTGAGCAAAGACAAGAAGCTTCGACACCTACCAAATCATTCCTTGGTTGTAGACTAAATGTAACACATTCTCAGCTATTTTGAATTCCCCATATTCAGGCTAGAAGAGAAAAAGAATTTCCATTAAAAATGAAAGTTGGATGCCAGAATCAGTGACTGGGAAGCTGAGGCAAGAGGATCACAAGTTTAAGGTCAGTCTCAGCAACTTAGTGAGGCCCTAAGCAACTTAGCAAGACCCTGTCTCAAAATAAAAAATAAATTTTTAGAAAGGGCTGGAGATGTGACTCAGTGGTTAAGTGCTTCTGGGCTCAATACCAATTAAAAAAAAAAAGAACATTGCAAAGTCCTTTGTATAATCTAGTTCTTTGCTCTGATAGACACTAGAAATTATTGCCTGTGTGGTCACCCAGCAAATGGGGAATTTAAGAGGCGGGGTGAAACTCAGCTTTGGACACCTCTCCCCTCTTCCTTCTTATGTTTTCCCTTATGTGCCCCTTCAGTCATTCCTGGCCATTTCTTATGGCCTGGCATGGGGAAAAGATGAATTTAGCCATAGGAACTTCCCCAAGGACACAGCACTTTACTTACAAACTTGCTTTCCAGGTCCCAACACCAGTAGTCACTTAAGTAGCGAACAAAAAGTCCTCGAAAGAAGTCTATGAGCAGGATGCTTGCCACTGTAAAGAGCATGTCAATGATGGACAGCTTCAGCATCTCCTGCAACATGGGGTAGGGAAGGATCTCAATTGCCATCATGCCCCATCCTCCCACAGCCCTCTCTTCCTCTACAATGCTCTTGTCTCTGTCCTTTCTCCTGGGCATAAGCCATTGGGCCCTCCAGGGGCACCTTCAGAGAGAAGGGCTTCTGGCACATAATAGATGCTCAATGAATATTTGTTAATTTGAACTTGGATTCTAATATATAAAGGCAGAGTTACAGGAAACTAGGAAGGAATCTAAGTTCTATGGTTCTGAGTCATAGGAGACTCGTTTCCATGGAGTAATAACTCAGGGTTGAGATTCTCTGTACAAGATTAAATATTGAAGATGAAAAGGAAATGGCTGAGGATACAGATTTTGGAGCTGTGCCTGGGTTCAAGTCTTTATTCTGCTCTTTGCTGTGTCCTTGGGCCTCATCTTTGCCTATAAAGGGTGATAACAATAAAACTCTCATGAGGATATCACCCAGCACTTAGTTACTACTGCACAAGTCTGTGCTCTGATTATTATTATTATCAATTTTGGGACCTGGAAAAGCATAAACCTCAATGAATTTTACTCTCCTTTTCTATAAAGTAGGGGCAATGATGCTTCAGAGAGTTGCTAGGATTAGACAAAGGGACAAAAGAAAAGCACCTGGCCAACATATGTTTCCCAGCACTGGCCTTGCAAGCTCAGAGTATGGAGTGTAGTCTTGTTGGCCTTAGTGACTGGTGTGGTGTAAGTTGGAATGCTGGTCTCTTCCAAGACCCATGTACTGTTTGTCCTTAAACCCATTCCAGACCAAGGTGTGGACCACTTCCCTTCTTCAGGGGCTGTCCTGGTGGCAAAGAAGACGGCAGAATCTATCCAATGACTTGTATTATTTTTGGTGGTAGTTTCCTGTGGGGAAAGAGGCAGGAAAGGAAGGAAAAAATAAAAAAAGACAGAGTACCTGTTTATAAATAAGAATCCATCATGGACACCACCAAGTTCATCATTGGATTGCCTGGGAATAATTACATTCTCTCTCTCTTTTTTTTTTTTTTCCACTTGAATAAAGTTGGCCTCAATTATGGGACACAGAGATGTGTTTATTGGTCCCTGGTGTCTGAACTGCTCTGTAACACAGGTAAGAATTATCACCCCAAGTGCTCGCTTTGACAGCACATATACTAAAATTGGAATGATACAGAGAAGATTAGCATGACCCTTGTGCAAGGATGACATGCAAATTCACGAAGCGTTCCATATTTTTTCCTGGTTCCCATCCCTGAGCTCCTCTTCATGCTCTGCATCTTCGGATACCTTATCTTCATGATTGTCTATAAGTGGCTCATGTTTTTGGCAGAAACTTCCAGGGAGGCTCCCAGCATCCTGATTGAATTTGTCAACATGTTCATATTCCCAGCAAGCGGGACAAGTGGCCTCTACCCAGGGCAGAAGCACATGCAGAAAGTTGTCACAGCATTGTCTGTTCTCATTCTCTTCTTGAGAAAGTCACTGTTTTTGTTGTGGCTGCATGATGGGTGCAACTGCTTTGGCGTGAGCAAGAGTGGTTATACATGGAAAGATAGCGAGGAAGAAGTTTCTCTGCTGGGCAACCAGGATATAGAAGTGGGAAATAACCAAATGGAAGATGGATGCCCAGAAATGACGTGTGAAGAGTTTAATTTTGGAGAAATACTGATGACACAAGTGATTCACTCCATCAAACACTACCTGGGCTGCATCTCCAACACTGTGTCCTACCTACAACTTTGGGCCCTCTGCTGTCTGATGTCCTGTGGGCCATGCTGATGTGAGTGGGCCTGCGAGTGGACACAACCTATGGCGTCCTGCTGCTGTTCCCAGTGATCGCTTTCTTTGCAGTTTTGACTATTTTCATCCTCTTGATCA
Organism: Sciurus niger; assembly: GCA_020740815.1. Taxonomy (NCBI): domain Eukaryota; kingdom Metazoa; phylum Chordata; class Mammalia; order Rodentia; family Sciuridae; genus Sciurus; species Sciurus niger. Next base: position 14,563 of record JAHUXG010012855.1, read on the forward strand.
TGGAAGGGCTTTCTGCATTTCTTCATGCCATACGCTTCCACTGGGTAGAATTTCAGAACAAATTCTGCGTTGGTGCAGGCACCAAATTTGTTCCTTTCTCATTCAGTCTACTCTCATCGAAGTTCAGTGACAGTGACAACGTGGCATGATCATATTGCTGTAACCAAGGAACTTTCAGATTTACGGAGAATAGCATGTTATAGAATTTCACATATATCCAATTTGTGATAGGAAAAATTCTGTCTTCACTGGTTGCCTTATGATATAGCCAAATAATTCTGTAAGATATACCTCTTCCTCATGTCAAATATTTGTAAAGTTTGTCAGATTCGGACAAAAAAAAAAAAAAAAACAGAATTATCACCCCAAGTTATGACCGGAAGACAAAATTGCTTAAGCTTAGTAAGTGGCAGGCAAGGATCCAGGTCTATGTAACCTCAAAACCCTGATGTAGACAAATGACTGTCTGTGGTTTCTTCTGCCTACAAGTCTTGAGATTTGATGCTAGTGTGGTGTATCCTGAACAAATAAGCCTCAGAAAGCTTCTTCTCCCTGGTATCCCCTTTTCCCACCATTTGGGGTGTCCTCAAGGAGGAGCAGGTTGGAAATGGAAAGTTGTCCCCCTGGCCTGGGATGGTGGGCCTCACTCTGAACTGTTTGCCATGAGATGATTATTTTTTTGCAAATTGTCTGAATAAGCCTCATGGCCTACTGCTCTTTCTGGGATCATTTATAATAGCTGTTGACAGCGTCTCCTGATGGGATTCAAGGAAACAAGGCACAAAGAGACATGGAGTTAAAAACCCTAGTCACTGTCACTCACTAGCCATGAATCACAGGCTCAGTTTCTTTATTTGGGAAATGGGGACAATTTTTCTATCCTCACCTTGAGAAGACCACAGTAGAGTGGAATTTGGATGTGCTGTATGAAATGCAGTTATTAGCACTGATGCTGGCAATTATGATGATGACCTAGGTGTGGGGGGATGGGGTGGGGTAGGAAGGGTAGTGGTTGGGCAGGTGACTGTCCAATCTGGGCACTCACCTCAATGCTCATGCTGTTTACTTTGTCCAGCAGGGCAATGATCAAACTGTAGAGATTTCCCAAATATAGCACAAGGACCCTGAAAGGCACAAACAAGTCCATGGGTCTAGACCTATCACATAGTTCTAGACTATTGTGGATATTCTAAGACAATGACTGCCACACTTGCATCTTTTAAGTCACCTTGAGGGCATTCAAATACAGAATTCCAGAATCCACCCTGCTTCAGTAGCTCTGGGTGGGGTCTGGGTATCTTACATCCTTCCCAGATAATTTCCACTATAGCCCATGCTTGGGTCAGCTTTTAAAAACACTAGTATAGCAGGTGAGTAAATTTAGGAAGTGGGGTTCTAAAGGGTAGTGTAAAAGATGTGTCTCTGTGCTGTGTTTCTGGTTTATAAAGTAGTCTTCCCAAGTACTGTTTCATATGATTCTCATACAGTTCTATGAAGTTCTCATCCTTGTGAACTCACTTGAGAAACAATTTAACTGAAACACAGAGAAGCTGAGTAACTATTCAGTTTCATCAGGTTGGAAAAAAACAGATGCAATCTCTGCATCTCAGTGCTCCCATTAGAAACACAGATGGGCTGTGGATACAGCTGTACCATGTGGGTCACTGGAAGTGAATGGAATCTTCAAGCAACAGTCTCTATCAGTCAAGGACCAAAGACTTGATGTCAGTTTACGTAGAGTTTAAAAGTTGCTTAGGTAAGTTTATCATGGAATATCCCAGGATGCAGCTTTGATTTCTTATGGGAAATCAAAAAAGATGGAAAAGGAAAACGGCGAGTTTCCAAATACTTCAATGTGACAAGAATTAGTACATTGAGAATCATGAAACCAGGGTCAGTTGATGGGAAAGCAGCTGTATCTTGACAGAACAGAAACCAGAACCAAATTGAACCATGAGTTGGCCATCCCCACAGGCTTTCTTTACCTCTTCAAGGTAGTGGTGACCACCTGTGTGCAGGCAGAGACATTGCAAGGGGACATCTGTGCAATGTGCAAGACTTTCTCTCTGAAATTGTGAAGGGACTTCCTTTGGTATAGTGCCAGGACCTTTTCATTTCTGTATTTATAGCGCCTCAGGCAGGTAATAGACCCTCAGAGTACATACAGTAAGAGTTGTTTGAAGGAAGTGTGGAATGAATCTCACCTCCTCTTCTTGGCATCCCATTGCTCTGGTTTTCACTATGCCATGGATAAAAGGTAACATGGTCTGCTGGTGAGTTAATGGAACTAAAATAATATGTCTTGCTCTTATTATCAAAATTAGCCCTAATTTGTCTGGGGTAAGTCTCTCAATGTCTCTGTTTCTCTAGTTTTGAACATGAATAACGAGGTCAATCTGTATAATAGGATTGCTGTTAGACCAAATGCAATAATGGAATTGATTCTCTCCAATGCCTGCTAGTGAGGAAGGAGCTGAGGAACACACTTCTCTTATTCAGGTCAAAGAGGTGTTAAATGGAGCAGAAAGAACCAGGGTTAGGAGCCAGGGGGCTAAGAGCCTCATTCCCCAGGGGAGCCACCCTGGGCTGTGAGACTCTGGCCAACCCCTTTGTTCTTTCTAGTTAGTTTTTTTTTAATTTTTAAAATGACAGTTGGATTTCATGGGTTGGCAAGTTATGGCCTTAAAATCACCCTCCCCTATTTTTGTGAATAAAGTTGTGCTGGAACACAGCCCCATCCTTTCATTTGCATATCGTTTCTGTGGTAACTTTCATGGTACAACCTTAGAGCTTAGAGTTGTGACAGAGATATTTAAAAATTAAAATATTTGACTATAGTATCATTCTCAGGTGTTTACCAACTCCTGAGTGGGAGCAAATCTTTACAAAGTGGTCTGCGAAAATTAGTTCTGGAGAATGTTATTAGGTGATACAGGAGCAAACAGGGTGAAATTGATAGGGGTATGGGTGGGAGCAAGAAAGAGTGGTTCTGACTGTCTCCCTCTCCATGCTCAGCTTTCCTTACCTGCACATACAGCTTAATTTATGAATGAGGACACCATGCTCCAGGGAAAACAAGTGGATTTTTCAGGAAGACAATGGTGAAGTCACACTAGAAATGAGAATGTTTCTTCTGACACCTGAGGCAGGTGTCCAAGGATGTTCCTTTGGACATGCCAGCTGCCACTTGTTCTTGTGGCCATGGATCATCCTGGAATAACCCCAGAATCTTCCAAGAAAATCCAAAAGAACCTCTCTGAGTCTGTGATTTTGGGAAATTATTAGCAAAGCACAAACTGTTCTCATATCTGGAAGAACAACCTAGATCTCTTCCATCACTCATAGTCAAACCATGGAGGGAAATCAACAATGAGGAAAACCAGACACACATTCCATCACCCTGCTCCTCTTTCTCCTCTACTTTTTCTACCTAATTCTCCCTCTCCTCCCTCTTTCTTCTCCTTTCCTTGTTCTCTTTGTCCACTTTCTTTTCTTCACTACATTTTAATCCATTTCTTCTGTCCTTGTCATCCTGATCCTCTTTCCTGTCCCTCATCTTCCCCTGCCTCCTCACTTTTCTCTCTGATTGTATCCTGTGTTTCTCTTGAGTGAAAGTTCTGGGCTAAGTTGGGGGAAAGAAGCAAACTCTGGCTCACAAGGGACTCATGTTCCCACTGCAGTAGCTAGATGGGTGACCCACAATGTGGCATGACCTGGCAGGGCTGCCATACCTTGCCAACTGGAAGCGCAGTGTGGTCCGTGGGTGGTACATTTCCAAGGCGGCGATGAGGTCAAAGGCAGATGGTGCCAACATGGTGACAAGAGAGACTACCACACTCACCTGTCAAGAGAGCATGTGTGAGACCCTGCAATTTCCAGGGTCCCCCTGACCTACTTCAATTACTTACATTTGGTCTCTTAATCTAATATTTGGACTGTGGGTATCCACAGGGTCATGTATTTCCTATGTGAAAGACTTCTCCAAATCTCTACTAATTATCTTGTTTTGAAAGGCCACTGTTACTTTATCACAGGTTTATTCTTTATAGGAACACTCCTTTAGCATTCTGAAGACACTCATATGTACCATTTGGGATTCAATAGCATTTCTGCCGCATTTTTCAATTACCATCTCATCTCATTTATACTTTCCTGACCTGGGATTGAAGATGGAAATAACTGTGATTATTTTGAATAGAAAAAGGAAGGCGGAGAGGTAATTTAATATTCTTTCTGTACATGGAAGATTAATTACCTAGAGAATTATTCCTGGCTCTTGTTTCTCTGTACTTACAGCAAAAGAGAGAGGCATTTTAATGGGTGTATAAGATGTTTGAGCTAAAATAAGACATAATTTCTAACTGTATCTGAAAATATACCTATCTATCTGTAAAAAATACACACATTTACATAACTTAATTGATATAAAGTATAAAGAGGTATGGGAAAAGATACCTCATATAGTCTTAGATTTTAATATATTATTATACATGGATAGATATGTATAGAATAAATAGATGATCATCTTCTGCATACATACTTCTGCATACATACTTTGCTTTTTAAATGGTGATACTTTTTTCATAGAAGTGGTCTAAAAAGTTTCTTTTTTTTTGGTGTGCTATTTCTGCCTTTCAAATATTTCCAGGTAAATTGAGTCAAACTTTCAGAACAATATACCAATATTAAGAATTGTAAAATTGTCCATAACCTTCCATTTGGTAATTTTCCTTTTATGGAATATTTACACAGTGGGGGAAAGGCTGTTCAACATACAAGCTATTTATGTGGAGCTGATTCTAGGAGTATTATTTATAATTTAGAAATATAAAAACTTCCTAAGCACTCAATAGCAGGCACCAGGCCAATTTTGATGCACACACTGGAGTACAATGCAAGCATGGATGTGCAAGAACAGATGTGAGAAGAGCAGCTGGGTGTGGTGGCACACACCTGTAATCCCAGGGGCTCTGGAGGCTAAAGCAGGAGGATGGAAGTTCAAAGCCAGCCTCAGCAACTTATCAAGGCCCTAGGAACTTAGCAAGACCCTGTCTCAAAATAAAAAATAAAAAGGACTGGGAATGTGACTCAGTGGTTAAGTCCCCCTGGGTTCAATCCCCAGTACCAAAAAAAAAAAAAAAAAAAAAAAAAGGTTTAAAGGGTAAAAGGTCTGTGCAAACACTTGAAGTTTCTCTTGAATCAAACTCTTCCCCTGTGGCGACCAATAAAATCATTTAGCCAAGTCTTGATGTTGTCATTCAATGGCTCAAAGCCCTCGTGGTTCATGCTCTAGGACAAGGCTGGAAATATTCCCTAGAAGTAGTTCTATGTTACCCACTAATGAAGCGGAAGGGCAGCTATTTTGAAGACTGAATTCAGATAACAGACACTGGGTACCTCATTCTTTTCCCAAAGAGTCAGTTCTTTCTTTGACTGCTCCAGCTTCTGGGACCGGTCCACCACAAAGTAGATGAGATAAATGCTCCCAGCCAGTGACAGAAGAACCAGGATGTTGGCAATGATCCTGAGGCAGATGGTCACTGCCCTATGGAGAGAGGCAGGCACCATGACCATCAGAACACCAAGATGCACAGACAAAAAACACATTCCCTGCTGAGAGGGTCCTCCACCTTGAGGAACCATCTCTTTTCCTCACCCCAAATTCCTCATTTTCTATGAGATCGACATTGAGTTATAAAGTCCACCAGCCAGCATCTTGGGACTTAAAACACATAAACAAACAACACTGTTTTAGAGTCTGAATATTTGGCTTTCAAGACAATCTCTGTTACTTAAACTTGGAGCCCCGTGGTTTGTATGTTTATGTTTTAGGAATTGAAATAAATGTATTCAGTAGAGGAAGGGAGAGAAGGAGGGAGAGATGATTGCCATCACTCTATACAAAGAATCTGACACAGCACCACATACCTTCTTGGGGCCTTATTAGCTGTCTTTCTGCTCTGGAATGTAAGTTCCCAGACTTTTTAGTGTTTTTGTTGTGGTATCCTCAGCTCTTAGAATAAACCTAAGCACATCTAGGCATGTGATAAATATTTGACAGATGAGTGAGCAAATAAAGAAGCAACTAAATAACCGTGAGACATGCGACTCATCTCTCTCCTCATTAGGTCTCACTTTCACAAGTCTCTTATAATCTGGGAAATCCCAAAATCAACAGTGATTCTGGAATTTAGTATAATTGAAACCCATTTACTTTTTGTCACAATGGGGGACAACTGACTGATCGGCTCTGGTTGGCCTGTTTTTAACATAATCTTCTGTCAACTTTGGGGCTAATTTTAGCCTACTTCTCCTGGTAGCAAGATTCCAGGTAGAGGCCTGTTTGAATGCAGTTGATTTGGGAGGTTACCCTGGAAAGCAGGACAAAAGAGTCATTAGCAGAAGGGTGTGTGGTAAAGTTGGCCACAGCTGGAGGCAACTGCAGGACCTCCTTAGGGACCTACAGAATGCCTCCTAGAACTGTCTGCCCAGAGTGAAGGAGAGAAGCATTGATTCCATTCCCTATGGGTCAGCACCACTTCCAGCCTATGGTTGTATGAGTGTTGACTGGGACTTTGTGGGCACTCCTCAGAGGACCCTGGGGCAGCAAGCAGTAGGCAGAAGTAGTAGGCATATAACCAGTGGCATCCTGTAAAGCCTTACCTGGGGACAGAGACAGGAGAAAGAGATGTGGTCAAGAGGAATTGAAGGTGCACACAAGAAGGGCACCATCCCTTCTGTGAAGTCCTACCAGCTGGGAACCTGTGAAGGTGTTCTGACCCTTCATCTGCACAACGAAGGAATGCATCCCCAAATTGAAATGAAAATGTCACCTTGCCAGGTAAAAATAAAAACATGGCATACTCTGGTGGTGGAGGACTACAGATCAAGAATCATAGAACACTGGACATAGAAAACCCTGAAAGAGAGAGAGAGAGAGAGAGAGAGAGAGAGAGAGAGAGAGAGAGAGAGAGAGAGAGAGAGAGACAGAGACAGAGAGAGAGAGACAGAGACAGAGAGAGAGGGTGTGTTAGGTCCATGAATGCCATCCTGGTGCTTCTTTATTCCCTCCAGTCTGTAGATCACACCATCATTATTTCCAGGGTCATGCTGCCTGCTTGGTCTCAGTCCAGAGAAATGTGGCCCTGGAGCAGGTCCTGCAATTTATTTTCCCTTCCAGTACCTGGTGGCCCTTCTGGGGATTACACCAGAAAATGCATGTGGGGCGGAGTGTTGTAGCCTATCAAATGTTAGATTCACCCTTTCTCTACCCTCTTCTTCTGGGTCCTGTTACAGCATGCCATATATCCCAGAATGGATACCATTTTTGCTTAGAAGAGAGATGAGGAAAGGTTTCTCCTTGGATCATTTGCTTGTTTTAATAATGACTTCAATTATTCGGAATGAATTTAAGATAGCTACAATTTTCAAATTTGAGGAAACATTGTAATCATGTTGTAAGATCTACTAAAGATAGATTTAGTGATCTATTCTCAGGGATTCTAATCCAGTAAATTGGGCCACAGAAGTCTTCATTTCCAGTGAATGCAGGTGACTCTAATGTGGGTGGGAGTTCTCCAGTTTCTGAAGCACTAATAAAGTCCTATCCTTTCATTTATCAGGTGAGAAAGTGCAGGCCAAGAAAGGTCAGGGATATTTCCTGGGTCTTGGGAATGAACGACAAGGGCAGGGCCAGAATCCATGTCTTTAGAAGACCTGTAGATAGCCTTTCCCAATTCCACCCCTTGCTTCCTGCCATTATCCCTGTGATTGGTGTGTTTCTTCTCCACAACTCCAACCAATCAGTAGGATATGAGAAGAATGAACAGACAGAGCCACTACCCCTTTGACCCTTCCTGGGAATACCCTTGCCTTGCATCTGTTCTCTGGTCATGATGTTGTCCCCTCACCAACATACTTCTCAGGTTCTCATGAAGAACCTCACATGAGGAAACCATCTTGAGGGACTTGTGAATGCAAAGGATGCTATTTGTGTCTTGTGAGCTTTAGGGATTTATTTCTAAATAAAATTAGTCCTAACAGCTTTTGTAGATTTGCTTCATTCACCAAACTAGAAGTTGACCCTAAATGTAACAGTTTTATTATCTAAGTAAAAAGGTAGAATGCTGGTTCACTTCATATTTATTACCCTGTCACAGGCTCTGTGGAAGGAGCAAGCACTTTTAAATACTGCTACAGGAAAATATGGGGTTCCCACAGACCATAGTACCAGGGGACTGAGATCACAAAGAAAGAAGGCCTATTTGACTTTGAAAATAAAATATAGATAATCTAGTAAATTTTTGTGCTAAGGTGAAACAAAACTCATCAATGACTTTAGCACAGGGCATATTAATACCTACAGATTTTTGCTTTTCTTCTTTTCCTGTTCTTCTAGGATAGCCTCCTTTAAGGAAAAATATATATAGCATTAGAAGTTTAGCACCATCATTAACTGTAAATCATTAAAAATATTCAGTATTTTAACTCATATGTTTAAGATTTTCTTTTGTAAGATTCTATTAATATCAATGAATTAGATAACAATTGTTTAATAATCAACCAAAGAAAGGAAATTGGAAATTGAGAAGAAAGATTGGAGATGGGAAGATTGTCATAGTTTGAATTATTGAAATAAATTTTTCTCAAAATAGGGTGCCATTTAATTGTTGGAGTGGTTCAACTAATCAGATTTTTGATGCTTTTGATTTCCTTTTCTAAGTAAAAAAAAAAAAAAATGCTTATAACCCCAGCTTATGCATATTGAATCATTTACAGGTTATATAATGTACCATACTAATCATCCAGTATGTGAATTATAAAAAATACAACAACTGAAATTTTTAAAGGATGAAATAAAAATAAATAAAGGGAAGTTCTAGCCAAGTGTTGTGGTGCACTCTAGTAATCCCAGTGCCTGAAGCAGGAGGATTTAAAGTTCAAGGCCAGGCTCCACAATTAGTGAGCCTCTGCCACAAAATAAAAAGGGCTAGGGATGTAGCTCAGTGGTAGGGAGCCCTGGGTTCAATTCTCAATACCAAAATAGAAAGAGACAGGGACGTTCTGACGTTTTCTTTCCTCACTCGCTGGAATCTTTTGTTGTGTTGTCTGGGGCTTGCTCTCTTCTGGGGACTCTGCCCTGTGCAAGGCGCCATGTGGGGCAGATGGCATGACTCTCCAGCAGAACACGCACGCAGCGCTGCTTCAGTTCAGTGAGCAGGGACTCAGCAGCACACTCGCTGCCGGGCAGCCTGGACAGGCCTCCACTCACCCTGATGCTGTTCACAACTGCAGCGGTTTTGCTCTCTGCAGCTTCTGGGTTTCCGATGAGGTAATCCCAGGCACAAAACACCCGCCAGCAGAAGGTGTAGTTTTCATTGGAAGCACTAGCAAGGCTTGTGCGGGAGTTCTTAGCCATCCTGCAAAAGAGGAATCAGAACAGGGTCATGAGAACTGTTTCAGGACTAGGATCTTCCTAAGTTGTTGCTACTGGACTCAAAGTTTTTATGTGAATTAGAAAAACTGCCCCATCTGGGTGGATGTAGCTCCTTAGGCAGAAAACCAACTGGATTTCATGCCCTCAGTTGACCTTTTTGAACACTGAAAAGTGCATTGACACATTAGTGTGAGTCCATTTGACAAGGAGTCTCACCACTGGGACTTTGTTTGCACTTTGGTAAATTGCCACAGATTGGAATCACAAATTATAAAGAAGTGCACTTGAGACAATATGGTCAAGTGCACTTGAGACAAGTTCTCCTCTAAGTTCAGAAACTGTTAGTCTGTGTTCCTTTAATGTCTTAATTTAATTTAACATAATTTCTTAACAGGACATTAAGCTGTAAGGAAACCTGGCGATTTTCCAACCCAAACTGCCCATTTTACAGATGAAGCACAGAGAGGGAAAACAAGTTGCTGCAGGGCTCCCAGTGGGGTGGTGCAGGACTCCCAACCCCTTGACAGTTTGCTTTCTTTTGCATTGTGCCTCCAGTAAAGGATGAGTTTGAAGTTCCAACTGTGTCACAGCATAGATAAGCTGACCTTAGCAGAATCCAAAACCAGGTCATCAGCAAACATAAAACCAAAGGAGCATGTTTTGTTTTCAGTAATCTCTGGTTACCTAGGTCATATTATTCTTCTCTATTAAGGCAGTTACTACATTGTCTAAAATTGCATAAACTAGTAAGTCTGAATGATCCTTGTCTTCCCAATTCCAACACAGAACCTAGCTTGAGGCTGTAAATGTTCAAAAGCACTGGTTAAAATGAGCATACCTCTTTGGTCCTGGTCTCCTCCTCTATAAAAATAGGTACAGTTATGCCACAACTTAGAAGGGTTATTGGCAAGATTAAATGAGATCACATGTATCTTAATTCCTGACATGAATCTTGAGGAATTGAGGAGTCATACTTTTTTAAAAGAATGATGAAGCTGTAAGCAAACACTGCCATCCCCACCAGGAAATATGCCAATGGCAGCCGGTAGCCTGCTCTCCCGATCTTCCTCTCCCTGCCATAATAGCCATAGAAGAGAACTGAGTACTGGAGGTAGCCCTGCAAAGAGAATAGTCTGTGTCATTTCTGATTCCCAGGTCTCAGAATTGTGCCCATTCACTCCCTCACTCAAGGCAAGAGTGTGTCAAGCATCAACCTCACCCCCAGGGACCAGACGGTGTCCAGGTCTTGGGCAGATGCAACATGCTCCTGGGGGATGCTCTTGCTGGCTGTGCTTCCAAAGGGCTGGCCTGCGATCAGCTGGTGAGAGAGAAAGGGATGTCATATGGTCCTCCAGGTGAGGGGATCAGAGAAAAGGGAGGCAGATTCCCACGAGTCTGTAAAGGTGTCACACATAAGAGCTCTTATGGGCTTTTTGCTTTATTCACACGAATGGAAAGTTAATCATGGGTGATCAGATTTTCTTTTGCTGTTTAGGGGTTGCCTGAGTGCACTCTCTCTGGACTAGATGTGGTATCTGGGTGGATCACTGAGGTCCCTTGGATTTTGGGATTGCATGGGAAATGAATGACCCCATTTACTTTATTAGAATGAAATTTAGTTGAATAATGGGTTTTATTTTGACAGGGTTGGCAAACTGGGCAGTCTGTCACATTTTTTGTAGGGCCTTAAAGCTAAGAATGGTTTTTGCATTTTTGAGTAGTTGGGGAAAGATCAGAAGAAAAATAATATTTTGGAATAAACTAAAATTATACAAAATTCAGCTTTCAGTTGGCATAAATAAAGTTTTATTGGCTCACAGACACATTAATTGTTTTGTGTGTTGTCTGTGACTGCTCTTGCTCTCCCTGGCAGATCTGAGTAGTTGTGACAGAGACTGAAGGACTAAAATGCTTAACTGTGCCGTCCTTTATAGAAAAGATCTGTTACACATGCATTATCCTTCCCACGAGATTAATAAGAGAGGTCATTTTATACTATTGTAACATATCCCCTTTTAAGCAATGGTACTTTGTTCTCTTCTAAAATAGTTCTTACCTCTGGGATGACAATAAAAGCACCTGTCATTATTGTGAGCACAATATTAATTCCAAATAACCATCTCAAGAAGATGAAATAGGAGGCCACACCTGATCCAAAATGACCTAGAGAAAGGTAAGACAATGCAGTCCATTTATGCCCAATTCTTCCAGTGCAAGCAATCTTCATAAAGTAACACTAATTTTTCCTGTTATCATCAGGGTATAGAGTAAAAATGCTATATTATCCCCATAAGAGCATTTCTCCAAATGATAATTTAGATGGGTCAAGATGACCATGAATATCTACTAGTTTTATATGAAGAAAACAAATTCTTAATTTACCAAAAATAATCATTTCCCTAATGACATAGTCATCTAAAATGCTCTATCAAACTTACAATAACAAATGTATATTAAGAAGTGTGAACATCTTTTGAGAATTCAATATATTTCTCTTCTATTGGAGGTTCTTTCAAGAATTCCAAAGATTTTTCTGAGGGTCCTTCTGGCTAAATTTCAAAATAAAAACCAATTTGTTAGATGTTTACAATTGGGAATACCAAGTGAAGGATACATGGGAATTCTTTGCAAATTTCATTTTGCAAATTTGCAAAAATTCTTTACAAACACATCTCACTCTAAATTAAAATTAAGAAAGTGCTTGATTCCATTTAAACATTGAAAATAACTTTCCTCATTTGTTATCTAACTTTAGATTTATTTTTATGTATATAACATTTCTTTTCTATGCCATTAAATATAGCAATACTTTCCTTGATAACTTCTTTCTTCACTTTTACAATTAGATGGGTCTCCATTCTGAGATCACATCACTCATATTTTCTTTGATTCTTTCAGGATTTCTAATTAGATATTTAAATACACAAAGCAATTTTAAAGTAAAGGAACTAAACTTACTCTTTAAGACAATTGAATCAATTATTCCAGCAATACGTATGGAGTAATTTAGACTATAATAATTATCATATGCTAAAGGTTTGCATGTACTTCTGCTTCTGATTTTTTTGCTTATTATTTTGATTTATCAGCCAATCCCTGCACTATTCTATACTGTTTTGATTGTTTAGCTTTCTAATTTATTTTTAAGATTTTGGTTGCACAACTTCATTTGTATTTTTCCTTAAAAATTTTGTTTAATTGAACAAATTAAACAATGTTCTTCAATGTTCTTCTTCCATCTAACTTTTGTGATTATTTTGTCAAGTACTCAGAGCAATATATTGAAACTTTTATTGGAATTGCATTAAACTTGTAAATTAATGTTGGAAGTCATCATCTTCCAAATATTAAATCTTCTCATATCTCTTTATAGAATTTTTGTACTATATAGTCCAATTTTTACGGCTTCCTTTGTTTTAGAATTATTGTCAAGTTTATTCATGGCGGACTTTGTGTGTGTGTGTGTGTGTGCGTGTGTGTGTGTGTGTGTGTGTGTGTTTGTAAAGTGTGATTTTACTTATTTTTTCAGTATATGTTTTTTAAATGCTTACAATTATTTTTATGAAAATGTAATTTTTTTGTATTATGCAATTCCTCGCTTTACTATCTTATTTATCCTCAGAGTTTTTCACTTCATCCTTTGGGGTTTGGTGTGTCAAACTGACTGAACTGACTAGGAGAGAACAAACAGAGCCATTTTGGAATGTAGCAAAGAAGCATGGGGATTATTCCTATCTTGGTGGGGACAGACCATGCCTGCTATGCAAATGCCCCCACCTGCACATTGTGGGAATGATACATATGAGACTGTTCTCAGGCTGAGGCTTGACAACTGGTCCTGCATCCCTGACCCTTTTTCCAGGTGCAATTACTTACTCTCAATTTTCTTTATCCTCATTTCCCAAGGAATGAAGATGACCACAAAGTTACAGGCGAGGCGAGCAAATTTCCGCCAGAGCTAAAAAGGAGAGGATAGGATTAGAGAACTTCCTGTTCATGAGGATGGCAGTGGCTAGGTGGTACTAAGGTCCTAGGTGGAGGAGCGACTCCCAGACATACCCTTTGGTACATTTAATGTGACTTCATAGGCCGTTAAGCAGTTCTAGGATCAAAGTAGCATCCTTGTCTTTCCCTGTGCTCCTGACCAGGTGAGTGGAAAACTGCTTTGGGCTCTGAGCTGTGGTGTCTGTATTAAGGTGCATATTCTTTAATGATGTAGCTCCTCTTGTTTATGCCATTCCTGATGCAGGGATGAAGGTCAGACTTAAGGAATGATGTTTAAAGACACCACTTGACCCTGCCACAGACCTAAGGTTGCTCTGGGAGTGGGGCCCAGGAATCCACACAGCAAAAAAAAATCCCCAAGTGACCACACCTGTATCTCTGTTTAAGGCCCAAGAGTTGAGAGCCTACTGTGAAAATCAGCCCCACCTGATGTGTGTCTTCTTGCATCCTGAGCAGGGTTAGTTTCCCAGGCTGAAGTTGTCAGGAATAAAGTCTAGAAATTTGTCTTGTGGATTTAAGATGCAATTGTTAAAAGTTTGAAAAAACATGTTTTTCTCAAAGAAGAATAAAGTAAAACATGTCCTGACATTGGCTCTGCTCTCGGACAAAGTTGGCAGGTTGTGCATTTTAACACACAAACAATCTGGGTTTGTGTTGGAAGCAAATGATATCATTGCACAAAGAAGAGTTACAAATGTGATTACCACATTCTGAACTGTAAGACAGCACACGGTCCTGATACAGACATGTATGATAATGTCATTCTGGATGTGTCTGCTAAGGCCAGAAGGCTGCTTGGAAATGAAAATCTGAGTTTTATCAGAAGTTGGAATTGTTCATCTTCTGCTCATGATTCCAGAGCCAACTCAAATAGGGCCACTCCCATGTAGCTGTCATACAGATTTTCTGTAGCCAGAAATAAATTTGTCCTGTCTGAAAACTCCCTTAGCAATGAATGGCCTTTGGTCTGTCTTATGATGTTGATAATGTCCTACCTTGCATTACCTTTATTTGGTGCATCTGGCTTAACTTCTCAGGCACAGAGGTTTTCTGATCTTTGTCCCCAATATTAGTCAGAGGCAGGGGCTCTCAGACATCTTTTAGCAAGAAGTTTGGGGTTAGAAAGTATTTGGGTCTTTGTTCTGTTTTAAAAATATAGTCTAGGAAATGGGTGGGAAGCCAGAGATCTGAGTTCTAGCTTCACTTCCACATCTCTTACTCTGTGCTGCTGGGGAAGTCATTCTCTTTCTTTGGGATGTTCCTGGCTCATTTGTATAAGGAGCAGTAGAAATCAGCCAGTGGCATTCAGAGTGCTCTTTGCATGTAAAATTGCTTGAGAATTTTAGTACATGAAACCTGCAAAAGCAGGGCAACTTTCGTACATAGTTTTTCAAACATGTAAATTTGTGATCATCTTTAGTTTAAATTTTATTAAGAATATTTTGAGACAGACATTACCCTATGTACATGTATGATTACACAAATGGTATGGATGTACATCGTGCACAACCATAGAAACAAAATGATGTACCCCGTTTGTGTACAATAAATCAAAATGCAATCTGTAAAAAAATTTTAAAAAAGAATATTTTGTTTTAGAGAATTTAAGAGTATATTTATCAAATTTTCTGTTACAATAAACTTTTAAAAAATGTAATACTCAACATTGGTGCATATGAGACCAATAAATTGTTTCATTGTGTATGACAGTATAAATGAACAAGACTTTTGGAAAATAACTTTTTAATATTTATCAAGAGCTAAAAAAAGGATTATAGTCTTTTATACAGGGATCACTTAAGAAAAGAATTTAAAAAGAGGAAAAACTATATACAAAGATGTTCTTTGCAGGGTTATTAATAATAATGAAAAGTTAGAAGCAATATAAGTATCTACTTGCAGGCAGATGATTAAATTAATATACACTAATCTGATGTAATATTAAACAGCCATTAAAAACAGTTAAGTCTAACACGGACCACAAGCAACATAGATAAACTTTATGATATTAAGTGGAAAAAGTAGCAAAACAAAAATATTTGTAAACTACAATTACCCTGAGGTGAAAATGACATATTTATGCAATGTTTGACACATGGGATTTTTTTTAAAAATACCATATTGGGGTAGGGGCCATGGAAGTAATTTTTTTTTCTAAAAAGATATGTGAAATATCTTTATACACATCATTTCAAGGTATACTAAAGTGTAGTTTAAGTAACTGCTTGGGGCTGCTTGGGAAAAATAACAATCAAAACTCTTAGCACTGTACTATAAAGTGAGAGCTGGAATATGCCTGTATTCTCTCATTGCCAGGGATTCAGTGATACAGCTATACATAGCTGTATCTGCATGGGTGGGGTTAGGTCAGGATGGACCCTGGATCCTTCTCACAGGGAAGCCATCTTTTCCTGATAAGCTAGGTTTATTGGGGTCACGCAATTGGTAAATGATGGCATCTGGGACTAAAACTGAATTTTGGGGAATTCAGATTTTCTGGTTTATCATCCTGCCCTACAACTGTTAATCACTGAGTCACAACCTATGTCCACTGGCAAGTGCAGCTTCCTGGCCCTGGAGACCACAGGAAGGGACAGCTGTGGGCACACACAATGTGTGTTCTTTACCTCTGCACCTGCTGCTTGGTAGCCTCGGGTCCTGGTTAGCCTCCCTTCAAACTTCAGCACAATCTCCTTTGCTCGTCTGAGAGAAGAGAAACAAATGGGTGAGCACAATTTTATACTCCAGTTTTTAAAATATTTATGAAGAAGTAATAGAAATAGATACCAAACCTGCAGGGTAGGGTGGGAGGGTGGTGTTAAACTAAGATCTCATTTCCTGACTTTTGTTAACTAGAAAACTCCACAAAATATTTTTCTTTAATACTTAAATAGATGAACTAACCTGATGAATTCATACCCAAATTAGTTACAACTGAATTTCTTAAAGTCCTTCGCTGATTCTGAAGTTTGGCTGGGAATCACCAGTTTTGGAAATCCTATAACAGACCTGAGCATCTTGGCTCCTTTAACCTAGTAAGCTTTCTCTTTCAGTCAATGTTTTGGAAGTGAAAATCAGATCTGGCTTCAGAGAATCAGCTTCAAGAACAGGGTGGTGTCTGGTTAATGAGAGCAAAAAGTTGTGTTTAGATAGCCATGAGCAACCTGAATCATTCCAATTAAACTATTGACACACTATTGATATCATTTTGTTGAGTTGACATGATTTCTCTATTTAAATGTTTGATTCTTAAAAACAGACCAAATTCCTTTGGATAGATGGTTAAATTCACAAATAAATAAGCAAAAGGATTAGAAAATAAGTGTTAGTGCTATGGAAAAGACTGAATACTTTACCTCAAAGTACCCTAGACATACATGACTCCAATGCAGATATCCTCCTTATCTGGTAGTCAGCTACCCTTTGCTTGATTGGACTCAGTGTTTAAGAACTTAGTTCTTCAGAATCAGTCAATTTGCTAGTTTGGCAAGTTTACTCATTGGGCTATTCTTTTGTGTGTCTTCCAAGCAACCTCCCAGTAACACCCACCAGTTGTGAGTCCTCCCTTAGAAGACACAAGTAACTAGCCAGCTCTCTTTTCCACAGCCAGGGTGACTCTCCAAAACATGACCTAATCAGAGTACTGGGTTTTGGTCTCTGCCCACTCATTATCATAGCTCAGCCAATGCACTGGCTTCATTCTGGTAAAAAAAAGAGCAGATAAGGGTAAGGTTGATGTCTGACACCATACTCTAACTGCCCTAATGGGGACCATCTTCAATACAGTTGCATGCTACATACATCTAGAAGATGAGAACCCATCCATATTAAATAGCAATTTATTTTATGTATTTATTTATGACATTTTCCCAGCAAACATTTCTGTGTACCTATTTTTGATCGAGCATAGTAGAATACAGACATGTATAAAGCAGAGACACTGCCCTGGAAAAGTGTGGCACTTAGAAAGGATGAAAGATCTAAATATACAATGACTGAGAAAGAGTGGGATAGCATGTCCTATTCCAGGGGGTGATCAGGGGCAGAGGTGGCAATGAGGAGTAGATCTGACCTAGGCACAGTCATAGAACTATGTTGATCCCACCCATGTGAGCACTCCTTTCCCTTCAGGGGAAACAGGTGTGTGCTATGTCCTCTCAGACAGTGGTGTTTTATCTGTGTCAGATGATGCCCCCTTGATTCCCAAGCAGTCAGGGATCAGTGCTTTTTGCACCTTCCACTGAAGTGCCGGGATAAGCCTCAGCAGGTCCAATTAGTGAGGTATTGCTCCAGTAGCTTCTTAAGGTGATAGAGAAGAGACCTGTGTGACAGGGGATGAGAGATGGACGTGCTCAGAGGGCAAGCTGCACTCTGAGAACCTTACCATTGGCCTGATGTATGGCTGGCATTAGCTCTTTGGAGCTCTGGCTGAGTCATGCAGCTAAGCAACATGGTGGAAGGCCTAGTTTTATCTTTTGTTTCTGAAGTGCTTGACAGTAAAGCAATCATTTCCTCTGTTCTGGCCTCAAGGTTAAAAAAGGCTTAATCTCCTATTATACAAGTAACAGTTAGTCATCATTTCTGAATGATTTTTTAAAAAGTTTTAGTGGAATATATGCTGTTTTTATGTTTTAGATTAATTTATCCAGTGATCAATTTGATAAAATTCCTATGTTTCAATACCAGAGAACCCTGGACTTGAGGCCAGAAAATTTTGCTTAAAGCCTAATTCTAGCACTCAGAATTAAACCATGCATAACTTGGATTAGTCTTTTAACATCTGAGTATCAGTCTTCTGAGCTGAAAGGGGACATAGAGTCATCCTTACTCCAAGAGTAGAAATGATGAGAACTGATAATAGTCAAGGAAGACAGATAAAGGAATCAATTGGGACTATGGATGACTAGCTAACTGTTGCAGTCACCTGAGAGGCAGGTTAATCCAACTGGAAGAACAGTGTCTGGAATGGAATCCTAAGGAAAGAGTGATTTGATGGGAAAGTGCAAGCCCCATAGATGGTAGGTATGGAGAGAAAGGAATGTCTGGTTAGCATCTAGAAAACAGCACTAAAGAACAAGGTGTGACAGGTTCTGTCCACAGTGGTTGCCTGATGGCCAGGGTGGTGTCTGCTTTGTTATGAGGGTGCTCTGATAGCTCAGAGTAGCTCATTGGCACAGGTGATGGAGGTCATCCTGCTGATTCCCCTTGCTGGGATCCCTGGCTTGGGCATAAGCAATCATCAGTCAGTCTTAGTGAGTGACTACTACCTACCCAATACAGTGCAAATCCTTCTACGAACTGCTGTCAGTGGTCTCAATCTTGACTTTGTGAAAGAATCAACTTGAATGTATGTTTAGAATACCAGGGGACCTCTAGTTCTGACCCCAGCACTGGAAGATGAAGGGAGAAGAGGAAGAGGAGGAGGAGAGAGGAGAAAGAAGGACAAGAGGAAGAGGAGGAGAAAAGAGGAGAAAGAAGGACAAGAGAAAGAGGAGAAGGCAGTGGCTACCAATAATGCCAGGGCCTTCCCTGACAGCCTGGTTTAGTAGATTTGAGGGTAAACAGCGTCTTTGAGTTTTTAATTGTACTCTGAGAACTTAGCAGTTGACATTTTTGGAATTATTTCTTCAGGATGTAAGGGCTATTCCTTGTTATCACTTTAATTTTAAAGTGAAAGGAACTGATATTTAAAGAAACTAAGAAAAGTACTCAATATCCAATGATTAGAGATTGGCGGATAGTATTTGAATTCAGGCAATCTGTCTTCAAATCCTTATACTTAACCATTATACAGACACACTTGCTAAACTGACTCTAAGTACAATAATCTGGCTTCCCTCCCCTCCAGGGGAGGTAATAGCAAGGAAACTAAAATGAACATCTCTTTTCATTCCGACTTGTTCCCATCTCCTGTGATTGGAAACAATGTTAAAAACTAGCGTTTGGAGTGGAGGTAGAAGACCAAACACTTTCCACCAGCACACACACAACAGACACATAGATGCACACCATATAGACACACCCACTCACACACAGTCACCTTTGTGACTTCTCTGGGTCAGATCAAGGGCCATAGGAGACCATGCTCATGTGGATCTGTCTCCTTGCTTCCATGGGTAGGGCTGGGTGGCTTAACAGAACGTCTATTTACAGTAATTAGTAACCACTGTTGAAGACCTTACCTCAGTGCCTTTAGCTTTTGTCCCATGGTCCAGGGCCTGCAGCGAATATTTGCCATGAGATCTTTCTGGAACTGTATATTCTGGAAGATTTGTTCCGGATCACTACTGTCGCCTGTTTCATCAGCATTAAAGCTGTCATCCAAGTTACTGAATGGATCATGGCATTAAGAAGGAAATCTGATTAGTAGAATTGCTTCCAGTGAAGATCATCTTTCCTGGGGAAAGTTCAGCATCTCACTGCCCCAGGGTATGACATGTGTGTGTGTGTAAGGATCCATGGAGGTAGAGAGAGAATTTGGCAGGGTTAGCAGCCCACTTAAACACATTTCTTGGATTCTATTACTTCCATAGTCAGTGAAAGAGAATGATTTCTCAGGGCAAAAGATAATATCAGAAAAAATAGAAGGGAGACCAGTGGAGGAGAGACAGGGGGTTGGGGGTGGGAAGGGAAGAGAGGAGGGAAAGAGGAGGTAGTGGGGAATGAGCTTGATCAAATTATGTGCTTGTACAAATATATCACAATGAATCCCACTATTATGTTTAATTATAATGAGGCAATAAAAACCATAGGAAAACACACAAAAGGAAGCAAGAGGGGACATGATTTAATTCCAGAATAGCCACAATTTTGGTAGGCAAAACAATTTGTTTTACAGCATCATTGAAATAATTTTAGAGACTTCTCCTTGTTTCCCAATTCTGCTGGTGAAATATATAAAAATCAAACTTCTGTCACCTAGAGACCCTTCTCTGCCCTTCCACTTTGATTCATTTTAAACCTGAGATAACAAAGGCAGCAGTTTCTATGAACCAGAAATTAGTTAAGTGAGTGAATATGAGCAAAATGTGTCAGGGAAATAGTTACTCTCTAAAAAAAAAAAAACAATTTTCAATGTGTGTCAAGGTTTATTTCCAGTAATAATTGATATGCTAATCCTAATGCGATCTTTTCAGGAGATGAAGATTCTTTGTAACTGTTAGAAACATTTTCTTTGTTATTCTCATTCAGATTGTTTCTACTACTCAAAGGAGAATTTCCTCCAATTTCTCCAAAGTAAACAGAAGTCCTAATACTTAACAAAATATTCTTTATAAATATGTAACAAACTCAAATAGCACTTCCATCCACTTCTAACTATTCTGAAACCTTTTCTAAGGGACACCTTATTTATTGTGACAGATGTTTTATCTGCTTTCTCTTGACATTGCTGATTGAGTAAACAGAGAAAACAGACAAAGCACATTTATGGAGCTGGCAGCAATGAAGCCAGTCTGGGATACATGTTGTGGGAGTCTGATCCCCTCATCAAGAACCAGCAACTAAGAACCAGTTCTCCCTGTGCACATTGCTCATGTTGCCATCCTAGTTGTACAAAACCTGTATGAATTAGTTTCTGAGTTAATTTTGAAGAATAACCAAGCACAACAGACAGAGATGTTGCCCTGGCTTGGGTGATACAAACAGGCATCCCTTTCTCACACACTTTCCTCCTCTGCCCAGGTGATGAAGGGGACCCACTCACCTGAGCAGCAGGGACTCCTGGTAGAGGTAGCGCTGGCTAGCATTTCTCCTGATGCTTCGGTAGCGCTGGGCTGCTCTTGAGGATTTCATGGGAGCAGACCTGCCAACTGTGATCCCTGGTGTCAGCCAGGGAGCTGGTAAGCTGGGAAACTGGCAGGCGAGGGTCTGATACAACTGGAGGTTTCTAAACAGGAGCTGCAGAGTTGCTCTGTCCTCTCCTTCTCAGGAGCAGGATTGCCTGCCTGCTGCTGGCTCTGGGAGCAAGGAAGAAGCCAGGAGGCTGATCATGCATATATAATGTTAAGGTGGCTGCAACAGCACTGATTGGCTGGAGTCTGGGCAGACCAAGGTGGAAAGCTTGGCCAGGTGATGACATGCACTGCCCAAGGAACCTATCCATAGCCCCTAGTACTCAGACAGGGTTTTATGGTTTGCAAAACACTCTATGTCTATTACCTTGGCTAGTGTTCATAAAACACTTAGGGGATACAACAGACAGGGCTTAATTTCCCCATCTTTACCTCTCAAGAAAAAGGCTTAGAGACAGCAAGGAGTATGTCCATGTTCACAGCAGAGTCCAAGAGAGGCACCAGCATGGCATGGTTTTTATTTTTTCCTTTTATTTATTTTTTCTGTTTCTATCTTCCCCTCCCAACACTATTTGAAAATAGGTTGCAGAAATAATGATATGGCAACCCTAAATACTTCAGCATGATGTTAAAAATAATCAAATTAATATTTTATCATGTTTTTGTATTTACCTTGTGGGGTCACATTAATGAGCATGATGACCTTATGAGACTGAGTCTAAGAGAAATGAAGGAACTTGATAGAGTTTCACGGTAAGAAAGAATTTGATAGAGATCAGAGATCCTGAAAATAAATTGCCCCTGTAAAATGGGATGCCTAACCCATGATAATCCTTAGTCATATTGGCAGGACTCCCAGCTACAGGCAGATTGGTACCCTGTTCCCTTGTCACCTGTGGCTTCCCTTAGTTAGCCATGCACTAAGATTCTCAGTCAAAGGCTTTTCCCCAAGTCCAAGACCTGCCTATGGTTTCACAATATCAACCTCTATTTGCTAGTTACCACAAGAAATGGCTTGTTTTTAGTGAAGTTAATTGTAGCTTTGGACCAACTGAATGGGAAGGTGCAAGACTGGAATAAAAATGGCTTTATCTGTTGAGACTCTACCCAGTATGCATTAAGGACTCAACAAATGGGTGAATTCTTAAATTACTGGGTTATGTACCAGACAACAGAGCAGAAAGCAAATTCATCAGCAATTTCAATTGTAGGGCTTGGGAGAGAGACTCCATTCATTCAAACCTCCATTAATTGATTAACAAATCATTAGATTGCTCTTATTATATGCCATACACACTAACCTGGCAAAGGTGAGCCAGAATCCCAGCTCAGAATCCTGGGGTACAGGGCTACCAAACAGGTGTTCAGATCTAGGGCACAGGGCATGGGGACAAGGCTGAAACTCATGAACCAAAGCTGACCTTTACTCATAAACAGATCTGGGGGTCTTTGAGACCAAGTCATGTGTCTATCAATATGCCTGAGGCCATTTGACCTGATAATCTACCTAGAACCCTGCTATAAAACATGTGCTTGTCAAATGGATAAATGGCATATACATCAGAATTCTTTTTAGATCTACTAAGACATATTGGATTGTTTTAGAGAGCTTTCTACACTTACAGGAATGATTTCTGAACTTTCCAATACATTTTAATCCTACATTTTTCTAAGGTCCTGACTTAGAAATATTTACTTGAAAATGTAAAATATTTTATGTTGATCTTATGCATTTAAGTATTTCAAACATTTTTGTTTCTTCTTTGCTATTATATGCATATTTCTTTTTTAATTTGTTCTTTTTAGGTATCTGTCACAGAGTGCATTTTGACATATTATACATACATGGAATATAACTTATTCTAATTAGGATCCCATTATTGTGGTTGTACATGATGTGGAGTCATATGGGTCAAGTATTCATATATGAACATAGGAAAGTTATGTCTGATTCATTCTATTTTTTTATTCCCACCCCACCTCCCTTCCCTTCATTCCCCTTTGTCTAATTCACTCAACTTCTGTTCTTCCTTTCCACCCCACTTGTTCTGTGTTAGCAACCACATATCAGAGAATACTCAACCTTTTATGGAGGGGATTGGCTTATATATCCTTTGTTGGGGAAGATAAATAATGATGGTAGCACATTTCAAGGTTCTATGGAGCTTTATCAAAATAAGTGAATGCAAACCCCCATGTTATTTAAAAAATTTTTGTGAACATACTTTACACACAGACCATTGAGTGAAATGTTATATCTAGACTCTACCCATATCTTGAGCATCCATTTCATTCTCCCAAATACATTCTTTTTGCCATTTATTTTCTTCTGCTTTGAGAATCATTACTTTAGAATTACTTTTCTAGAAGTGAAATTACTGGATGAAAAGGAATATTATTTTTTAAAATTAACTATATTGTCAAATTGATACTATTCTTTTTACATTTCTATTAATGCATGTTAGTGTTGCTAAAATAGATTTTAGAAATTATTGTTAAATTAAAATTACTTTTAATTGACACATAGTAATGGTACATGTTTTTGAGGTGCTGTGTGCTATTTTGATACATATATCCAATGTATAACAATCAAATCAGGGTACTTAACAAATTCATTGTCTGAAACATTAAAAATTTCTTTGTTTTGGAAGCATTCAAAATCCTTCCTTCTGGCTCTTTTGAAATCTATAACTTAAAAGAAATTTTTAACATGGTCACATTTACCTGTGATTCCTTATGGTTTCTTTGGTCTGGTGTTTTAAAATTCCCTTGCAGGTCCCCTTGGCCTTGATTTGGTCATGTGATCAGAGTGAGGCTCTGATTATTGCTCCTTAATCCCCAGTGGGAGAACTGGGCCTCACCTCCTCATTTCCTTTCTAGGTTTCTGTCAGTCCTGTGGCAGTTTGATTAGAAGTTTAAGATGCTTTGGATGATTTGAAGGTAAGCCATAATATGTCTATAGATAAAATGATTAAAAATTGGTCAAACACTTAAAATTGGGTCTTTAAAAAAAGTTCAGAAGGTATCTGAACTATATCAAACTGGGTTACAACTGTTATTTCCCAGAGCAACGGCTTCCAGGATTTATATGGTAGAGAAAGAAAAATCACACAGGGAGAGAGATAGTGAAGCAGCAGGACAAGAACTAATTTGTATAGCTTGTGCATCTCTTTCAGTTAAAAAAAAAAAAAAGGGAAAAGGGAATAAAATTTAGTTATAAATCCCAGAAGGTTTTAACAGAAATCATTCGAGGGCTTAGCTTACAGGAACAAAAACATTCATTTCCTACATCATCAATTAAAGAATTTTTCCTCCTGCTAAGTGAATTCTATTCTGAGACATCAGTATCCCTGGGCACATCTTAGAGTGTATGTGTGAGTCCACTCTGTCCCACCAGCAGGGCCAAGTTCCTGCTTCCTTCTCAAATGTTTAGCTCTGGATTTTATAGGACAGTCTTGCTCACTTCTTATATATAGTTACATGACTATAGTATTGTGCTAGCAACACTGAGAACTTTTGTTTGAAGTTGGGAAATATTTGTTGAGTCTGGAGAATTTTATGCTGGGAAGATAATCTCAAGAGTAGATTATTTCCAATATTCTGAGCAACAACTGAATTGGTTGAGACTGAGAACAATTTTAATTTTAATTTTTTTTGATTCTCAATGAAATCAACAGCAGCAAATAAACTTAAAACCCCACAGACTAGCTGAGATTTCCCTTATGTGATCCTCTGTTCTTCATTTAGAGTAGTGATTGATTGGTAAATGGACTGGCGGCCACGGTTGTCCTTTGCCACAGTTTCCCCTTTACAGTAAATGAAGATCAGTTCTTACCACCACAGCACAGTCCTTTGCAAAAAGGGTATTTTTACCATCAAGAAATGATAAAAGTTCAAGCTGAGTGTGGTGCTGCGTGTCTGTAATCCCAACAGCTCAGGAGGCTGAGGCAGGAGGATTGGAAGTTCAAAGCCAGCCTCAGCAACATAGTGAAGCCCTAAGCAACTTAGGGAAAGCCTGTCTCAAAATAAAAAAAATTAAAAAAAGGCTTGGGATGTGGCTCAGTGGTTATGTGCTACTGGGTTAAAATCTGAGCACAAAAAAGTACAAAATATCATCTGGTACCCAATAAATATATGTACGACTTTTATGCTTTTATGTATTAGTTAAAAATTAATTTAATGTACATTAAAAAAAGAGGGACTGATCATCACACAGGTTGCCATTTGGATCTAAGGTATAGGGCTTTCCTGTCCTGCCAGTAGTTGACTTTTCTCAAAGACGAAAATTCTTTCTCACATGTTTAAATACACAAACTGCCATTTCCTCCAATTTCTTACAGGAATTCTGTGCCTCAATCAGCAGATGGAAGCCAAGTAGCATCTGGAATTAGCTAAGGAACAGAACAGAATGGATTCTAGATAAAACATCTTTGTGATATGTGGACCTACCACCAAAATAGGCAATACTCTTGCTTTAGGTTCAGTATGATATTTTAAAATTTGTTCTTTTAGGAAAACTATCTTTATCATTTTCCTCATTATTTATAGACATCTTTCATCTTCTATTTTTTAAACATTTAATTCTCAAAGATCAAACATATTCAATGTGTACTTTGTAATGATTTATGTATATATTGGTAATGATTAACCATGATCACAATAAGAAACTTCTTTTTGACATATTACTTTCACTTCTTGTTTATAAAGACATTTTAAAAATCCTTTGTCCTAGTAGTGTTAAGCAATTTCTTCCTTAAAATTTACTTTAATTCTCTAAAGTGAAAGCTTTAAAAACTTAAATTGGTATACCTCCTCTATTCCCTTTAGTATTTTATCTCCATCTTTTGGGTTAAAGCATATTTTCATAGTTCCAAGTCTTGCCACATCCCCACGCACAAATGTGGATTTGTAGGTTTTTGAATGAGGAGAGTGGTATTTTGGTCTCTGTATGCCCAGAAATAGTGTTCATGCATGAATTATTTCCTCACCTTCAATATATAAATGCTGTAATGTTCTTCCTTATCAATCATCTGACATTCTATATTCCTTGTAATTTTATGTTGTCTGTGTAGAGACTAGAGCAACAGCAGGCAAAAGTGAAATTTCTTACCACTTTTTTCATTTTTTACAACTTTTTTCTTTTATTTTTGTCAACTATTATGGTTAGATAAAGGAGTTCCTCAAGTTCTGTTAATGTAGGAATGTTCAGAGAGATGAAATGGTTAGCCTATGAGATCTGTAACCTAATTAGTGGATTAATCCTTTCAATGGCTTAATAATTTGACTGGACTAACTGGATGGTAGTTGTAGGAAGATGACAGAAGGAAGTAGTGACTAGGGACATGCCTTTAGAGTTTATATTAGTCCTTATTGCCTTGTCCTTGCTCTCTCTTTACTTCCTGGCTACCGTGAGGTGAGCACCTGCTCTCCACCATGCCTGCTGCCATAACGATACACCTCACCTCAGGCCAGAGGAGTGAAGCCGGCCAACCATGGGCTGAATCTCTAAAACCGTGAGTCCAGAATGTCCTCCTCAAAGTTGTTATTGATATTTTTTTACATGGATAAAATACTAACACACCAACATTATTTTTGTTTCCAAAAATAATGTTTCCAGTCTCACTTTCATCCCATTATTTTTGTTTCCAGTCTCACTTTTATCCCAGTGGCCTGTCTATGGCTGTCTGGCTTTCCTTCTGTTGATACACGCTGCAGCCTTTGCCAGGTGAGGGTTGGGAACATCCCACTGTAGATATGAAGGAGTAGATGGGTGGCTTCCTATCAAGATGAACCTCCCTGATTGGATGCAACCTAGTAGAATCAGTAGAAAGCCCAGCCATCAGCTTTGGTTGAAATTTTGTAGTGAGACTTTTCTTTGAATCTCCTGCTACAGGCAGAGATGAATGTCATGGATCTTTTCTTGCATCTCAATTGTAGCATCTTGAAAGAGCTTGGTACTGGGCTAACATAGCTAAGCAGCAAATGTGTCTCCCAGTGTCCCTTTCTCTGATTAAAGCTGGGTTTGTTGTGGTTGGCTAAAAATGATATTGGTATAAGATTTGAAAGGTAGAAAAGAAGGCACTGCTGTTCTGTGTACTCTGAATGTATCTGAAGGGCACTGGGTGCTGCACAGCATGTCTTTTCTCATCTGCTGTCCTGCTTTGTTGGCATAGAGTTGTACACAGGCCCTTAGTAGCCCTGGCACCCAGTAGGACTCCTCCTCCAGCTGCTCTGAGCCCTTGGCCAGGTGTGTGTGCAGCTCCATGGTTGAAGGCACCAACTTCGCTTGCAGGCCATCTCCATTTATCTCCATCTTTGTAGTTGGAGGTGGTAAGAGAAAAAGGTTGGCTCTAATTTGCCCTTCTGTGTTTTGGTTATCCCAGAGGGATGGGGGACAGTCCCTTTAGTCCTCTCTTCCATCTTTCACCAAGTTCTCTTTTCTAGCTCATAGGACACATAACCTAGAGAAATTTCATCATTATCAGAAGTAAAAGCAACACAGAGACTTCACATACAACCATATTCCAGGGTTGTGTAGTTTGTAATCACTATTTAAATCCTGTATATTGGATCTGCTTGTCCAATTGAGCCATAAGTGGCTCTATGGCTACTATTGCCTCTGGATTTTATCTCTTGAATTAAGGTATAGCTGCTCTGCTAGGACTATTTGACTTCATGAACACTATCTCCCCACTCTGCCCTCTGCCCCCATTCCTTTCTCAGAAGGAAAGTGCTAAAAGTAGGGATTGTAATCATGTCACCAATGACCTATGGTCAGTTAGTAGTGTGGTCTGTCTGCACCGTACATTTCAGTGACATCGAGAACATTCATCTTGTTATGTAACCATCACCACTGTCCATCACCAGAACTTTATTCATATTCCAAAACTGAAATCCATACCCATTAAACAATTCCCCGTCCTCCTCTTCCCCTAGCCCCTGGAAACTACCATTCTACTTTGAGTCTCTATGAATTTGACAGGCACCTCATGAAAGTGGAATTATATAATATTTGTCCTTTTGTGACTGGCTTACTTAGCATAATGTCCTCACCATTTGTCCATGTTGCAGTCTACATCAGAATTTCCTTCCTTGTTAAGACTGAATAATATTCCATTGTATGCAGGTACCATATTTTGCTTACCATTATGAAGGTTTTTAAACTTTAACAAAAAACATGATGAAATTAGAAATGGTCCCCATCTTTTCCACAGCCCATCTTCATGTCTAGCTCTTGCTCATACAAAATTGTGGTGTCTGTAGGGCTCTAGAGACTTCCGTAAAGACACTTAATTTCCTGTGGATGAAAGTTCTGAATTACAGGCACTGGGGCCTGTACTTAAGTTTCTTCTTTTTTACCATATCTTCTGGAAACTTCTTGAAGTATTTGGTATGTTGATAGTTCTTTTTCCTAGTTCTTAATGGTCAAGCAAATTTCCCCTTAATTAAAAAAAAACTACTAAATACAATATTGTCTGTTTCTGTTGGATGAAATTCCCATGTTCATGCCACTTTTCCTCTGTTCTTACAAGTGTTAACTCTTTTGTTCATTTGTTTGACAAATATCTACTAAGCACTTGTTCTACATTGAGTTATTCAAATCCTGTGTCACAATATCCCCATGAGATGGGAGCCGTGAGCACCGGGGAAGCACTGGGCAGCTTCCTGGGGCCCAAGAAGCCTTTGCTCAGACTAACTAGTCAGAGAAAGTGGGTTTGATCTGGGGATTCTGGTTGTCATGAAATTTTCTCAAGTGTATCACAACAAATGTAAACAAACACCACCATGCAAATGTTTAAATTCAGAGAATATTCTTGGCATCACAGAGATAGGTTAAAAAATGTCCCCTAGGCACATGATTTAGTCACAACTTAATCCCTGGAACCTGTAAATATAACCTTGGTTCGCAAAAAGGTGACCGGGGCAGGGAGTATATGTCTGCAGATGTGGTCAAGGATATAGAGAGGGAAAGATTTTTCTGGGTTATCTGGGTTGGCCCTAAATACAACCTCACGTACCTCACAAGGGGCCGAGAAGCTGGAAATCTTACTACACACTGAGGAGGAGGTAGTATGAAGGCAGAGCACAAAGACTGGAAGATGCTGACCTTGAAGACCGAAGTGATGCAGCCACAAAACAAGGAAGTGCCAGCACTTATCAGAAACTGGGAAAGTCAAGGGAGCATCCTGCCCTACAGCTCCTGGAAGGAATGGTCCAGCCAACTGTTCATTCTGGCTCAGCAATAGGATCAGATTTCAGCATACAGGCTTCTGGCCTCCAAAAACCTGATAAAAAATTTCTATTGTTTCAAAATGTACATCCTTTGGTGATCATTTATTATAGCAGTGTCAGTGAATTAATAGTCACTTTATCTATAAAATGAGACTAATAATAGCATGTACTTCAAAGTGTTTTTGTAAAGATAAGATGAATGAATGAGTACCTGCAGGAAGCTCAGAATCATGCTTGGCACAGTAAATATTCACAAATGTTAGATACAGCCAGGTGCGGTGGCGCACACCTGTAATCCCAGCAACTCAGGAGCCTGAGGCAGGAGGATAACATGTTTGAGCCCAACCTGGGAAACTTAGCAAGGTACTGTCTCAAAATGAACAATAAAAAGGGCTGGGATGTAGCTCAATGGTACAGTACCATTGGATTTAATCCCAACTACCAGCAAACCCCCCACAGAAACAAAGAAAAAAACAAATATAGATTTAATTATGAAAGATTTATCTAAAACATGAGGCCACATCATTTTCCAACATTAAAATGTTAAGTAGCAAATATATTAATGAAATATAACCTTTTATTCAAAATAACTGAACCCTTAGAGCATAATCAGCACCTGCCTGCGCCACAGCCCTCCATGACTACAGCCCCAGTCCAAGTCACTATCACAGACCACTTGGCTTGTCACCATAGCCTCCTGATTGTTTCCCTGTCTCTTTTGACAACCTTCAAAGACTATTTCCCCCACAAAAACATCCCTTTCTCCATTCTGTAGCCACAGAGTTCTTTGTAAAAAACGACAATTCAGGTCTCTTCTCTTCTAGAAATCTAGAGTGGTTTCTTCTCTGGGTCAGAGCAAGTCAAGTCCTGAGTAAGACCCTCAATGCCTGACAAGAACTGGTCCTCGGCTGTCTCCCTGAGCAATTCTTCTGAAGGTGAGGTAAATAACAATATGTTCTTTGAAGTGTTTTGTGAGAATAAAATGAATGAATATCAGAGAAAGCTCAGAAGAGTGCTTGGTGTAATAAATGTTCAGAAATGTTAGATATATTTATGATAGATTTATTTAAGCCAGTGGATGATGGATTTATGTATTTGTGACTATTTAAAAAATGTCAACTCTCTTTATGGTCACACTGGCCACTTTGTGGTACCCAAGTACTCCAAATCTGGCCTCAGGGCCTCTGCAAGTTTGTTCCCTTTTGAAATGTTTTTTCCTCACATGTTCAGTTGCCCCTACCCCTCCTCCTTCAAGTTCCTTCTCGTATGTTGTTTTATTTGGTGAGTCTCTTCAGCAACCCTGGCTATAAGAGCAAAGTCGAACATCCCTCACAGGCAGCTTATAATATTTATTAATTTTATAATACTTATCCCTACTAGATGTTAAATATTTATTCCTTGTGAGTCTATGTATTATAGCACTATACGTTTGCATGACATTAAAAAACAAAAATCAGTTTACACATTACGTCTTTCTTTCAAAAATACAGTTTATTTGTGTGAATGAATGACAATTGAGTCTGTCACTTATTCTGCTCCTCCTAAGAATCGAGCTTATAAACCAAAATAGTCTGCTTGATGTGTTGCAATGAACACGGACTTAGGGAAAAATAGTTTAGGTATTCATTTTAGTCAGATTTTTTTGCTGCTGTAACCAACAGACTTGACCAGAACAATTTTAGAGAAGGAAAAGTTTATTTGGAGCTTATAGTTTCTCAATTCGAAGATGGGTGACTTGATTGCTCTGAGCCTGAGGTGAGGTAGAACATCAAGGTGGAAGGTTATGGAAGAGGAAAGTAGCTCAGGACCTGACAATCAGGAAGCAGAGAGACTCCTCCTCTGACCAAGGACAAACTATACACCCCAAAGGCATAGCCCAATGACCTACCTCCTCCAACCACACCCTTCCTACTTAGAGTTACACCCAGTTAATCCCTATCAGGGAATTAATGCACTAATTAGGTCAAAACTCTCGTAACCCAATTATTTCACCTCTAAACTTTTTTCATTGTCTCTTACACATGGGATTTGGGGGATACCTAATATCTAAGCCAAAAAAGCTTTAAATACCAGTTATACTCCTTACTAGATTGGATTGCCTTGGAGACATTGCTGCCCACCTCTAAGTCTTTCCTTACCTGCAAAATGTAAATAAGGTTGCAATTTTGTGAGGATTAGTAAAATTATGTGTGACACACCTAACACAGAGCCTGGGGCATGGTACGAGCCTAAAATCTAGCATTATGCTTATAATAGTAGAGTTAAACTCCATCATGGAAGCATGGTCAGAATGGTTTGGATTCATATGAGCTATTGTTATAGCCATTATTGTCATGACTATTAGCATTATTGTAACATCAGCATGAAAACTTGGTTGGAATGCTTGAAATTAGTTATGTTTTTAAAACTAAACTGATTCATGTTGAGATTTTTAAAAAAATACTACAAATATATTTATTAACTACACAACAGACACACTGTTTGAGCTCTTTAATCCAGCTACAAATACAAATAAAACTCTAAAAATGACTTCTTGCTTTAGATAAACAAGTCTGGACTATATTCAGGTACATGTATAGAATTTAACTTAGGGAATTAGAATTTCCTGCTGCAGGCCTTGGGTGTGGGAAGCAGCCTTCCCAGGCCCAGGGACACAGGGATTAATTCCCAGAGCTCAGGGAGGCCTGCTGATTGGTGAGGGAGACTGTGCTGTGTAATTGAACATGTGGTCCCAGCCCAACTGCAGGAAGGATGAAATTTGTTAAGTGGCATCTTTCCTGAAGTTAAAAAAGGAAGACCAACTGTCACTGATTATGATAAGGTCTTATTAAATTTCTACTCTACTAATTTGGAATCTTTGATAATTCAGACTTGGAAAATATGATACAGAATAAAAAGTACAATGAAGTACTACCATTTGGAAATTTCACATTATAGCATTACCGCTAGATGGTATAGGTCTATCATTAATTTCACTTATTTTATTTCAATACTATTATTAATCCCCAAGTGTCATTTACTAGAAGGATGTTTTGGATCACCTCTGATATAGAGCTCAGAGTACAAGAATAGGACCTACGCGCCAGCAAATCCCTTGGGTGGCTGCAAAAGAGAGAGAAAGGTCTATGAGGACTATTTTTCTGAAGAAACCCCTGGGGGAAGCATTAGGGATGTATTACAAAGAAATACCATTCTATGATGCACATAACTAACCAAATCCTGGAGCAGAGAGCTCTCTATTGTAACTGAGAAGGGTGCCACAGTGAGGACAATTTGAGACCTGTGACGCAGGATTGGATGACCACAATTTCAAAGAGACAGCGCCTGTTGGAGCTCACTGGGACCCTGCCCATGTCACCTGCCTCATGACCTCACCAGGCAGGAGTTCAGCAGGGCTGAGAAAAGAGGACCGTCTGTTTTTCCTTGTTGGTTTAACCATATGATGCACAATCCTGTAAACAAATTAATTTCCCCTGAGACTTTTGAAAGCATCCTAATTGCATTATCATTTTTCTGCATAAAGGAAGCTCAGCTAGAGAACAGTTATGGAATGGGCTTCAAATGATCTCCAAATGACCATAAGATAGAGGTGGTGGTTAGCAGAGATGCAGGGAGGGGGGGATTAACAAGGTTTTGTTTGCTAAAATCCAGGATTTGATTATTCTGAAAGCTGCATTATCTCACCCCTGTTCTTTCTCTCTTCTCTCAGCTCCCTGCAGAAATCATTTGCACTCTTGTCCGTAAAGTTTTTACTCTTCTCCTACTGTTAGTAGTTTTCCTGATCTGGCTTCCAAGTCAACCTCATGTCAAGGTCAAAGTAGAATTCTCAAACTTGGCTTATTCAGGGACAAACTGACACCGCCAGGACAGGGAGTACATGTGAATATTTCAGGGTGACAAGTAATGAATTTAGCACACTCATTTGTTTATTCTCTCATCAAGCATTTGCTGGTTTGTACCTGATTCTGCGCACTTCCTTGTGGATTGAAATGAATAATATACCTGAGCCTTTCCAGGAAGTGACTTGATGCTTAGTGGTATGACAAACAAAGTGAGGACCACAACAAGGCCTGGGGATGGCTGTGCTAGGTGGACACTTGGAGCTATAGAAGGAATGGAGGAAGAAGAGGAGCAGAAGTGTTGCTCAGTTTGGGACTTGAAATATATGTTACTATTCTGAAAACACAATACATAATGCATGATAAATGTATTATGATAATGTAATTATGTATGTGACTGATATTCTATCTTGATTTCATGAAAAAAATCTCTTAAAGAGCATTGACTGTAAATAACAATAATCAACTGAGAGGATTATAGCCTTGTTTCACACTTTTTATTAATCCTTCCAGCAGATCTTTCTAATCCCAAATGGCCAGCCTCAACCCTTCAGTGTAATCTCATTTATTCTGACCTCTGTCCTTTCCTGCTGCTTAATGATCTTCTTATAAATCATGTAGGGAGTGATGCAAATGTGCCCACCTGCTCAGATGCAGATAAAATAGGCAGGAGTTTGGACAGCTGTCTCAGTGTCTGGTGACTTCTGATACCAACGATGAAGAGTTGGGCCAAATTTCACAGGCTAGAGGCACAGTCCTCCACAAGTTCAGGGACTTGCAAGCCACTCTCACCTCTGATCAACTGGCTTCAACTTTAGAGATTCCCTTTACCCTGTGGATTTCAATAATTTAATAGAAGCGGTCACAGAACTCAGGAAAGTACTATAGTCACAGTCACTGTTTAGTATAGCAAAAGGAGATAAATGGCAACCAGACAACAGAATGAAGTCCGGGAAAGACATAGACCATCAATCACAGAATGGAATTGCTCCAATGACATCAT
This sequence comes from Sciurus niger, assembly GCA_020740815.1. Taxonomy (NCBI): domain Eukaryota; kingdom Metazoa; phylum Chordata; class Mammalia; order Rodentia; family Sciuridae; genus Sciurus; species Sciurus niger. The sequence goes on from JAHUXG010012855.1 coordinate 48,871, forward strand.
TAGCTACTGGAGAACAGCGATCATGAGAAATCATTTCAAATGTATTAGAATTCTGATTCTCCAGTAAATAATCCATTGGCTCTTCACGTCACAGTCAATCTTTCTTTAAAACCTCTGTGTCAGTGCTTGCTTCGGTAGCACATATACTAAAAACCTTTGTGTCATAGACTACTAAGTCTCTATCCCAGACCTGAGTCTCTTCAGACTACAGAATCATGATCAGCCATATTGTTGGGGTGGGTGGGTGGGTGGGGTGTTATATGGGGCAGTGAGAGATTTATCTGCATGAGAAAATGGAAATTAGATGACTGGCAAGATTTCTGGCCCTTCAAAATGAGATTTCCAAGTTCCTTCTTAATTCTATAGTTGCAGTTCTAGAAGGAAGATATATAGTACAGAATCAGGGAAATAACTCCTTGTTCCTTATAGTGTTTGTCTGATACATAAGGATAAAAACTGCGCCATTTTTTGATCTAGCCCAGGACAAAATGCAAATGGAAAAATTTTTCTCCTTATTTAGTTGTCAACCTTGAAACAGTAGGAATAGAAAAAGGAACTTTCCCATCTGGACTGAGTAGATACAAGGAATTGTTTTAATGTATCTTTCAAGAGCAGGATCAAGCTGGGCATGGAGGTACATGCTTGTTATTCCAGCAACTCAGGAGGCTGAGGTAGGAGGATCAAGTTTGAGGCCAGCTTCAACAATTTAGTAAGACCCGATCTCACAATTAAAAAAAAAAAAAAAAAAAAAGGACTGGGAATGTAGCTCAGTGGTAAAGCATCTCCAGATTCAATCCCCAGGATAAAAAACAACAACAATAAAAAATTTAAGAGCAAGGTCAGCACTTTGGGACTGAGGTACTGTAAGAGAAGCTGGGAACCCATTATAGGATTAAAAGGCTACATAAGAACAAGGAAGATGACAGGTTTTAAGAGTTCAGAGATTCCAATTCCTTGAACCAGAGGATAGGACCCTTCTCCAAGTTCTTCCATACTTAGACTTAGTTTGAGTTAGCTCTCTGGTCCCTGCCCCTGGTCCCACTCATAGCCCCACATTCTGACTTTATCTGACAAGATCAACACATACTCATCATAACTGTGATATGACATTGAAAAAACGGCACCTCCCACCGTCAGTTCTGGTCACTGTCCTTGTTGTTTTATCTATGTGTAATAAAGAACACATCTAAATTTGTCACTGGCCTGAAAGGTAGCATCTAAACTCTCATTATTTCCCCAGTGATAGGAGCATCTTTGTTATTCATGGAAGGTCATTTGGATCACACTTAATAGTTTATGCTAAGGAGATGATTCAGGATAATGGCTAGTCCTGCAGAAAGACCATGTGATTAGAGGGTGGGGGCTTTGAGCAAGGCAATATCAGCTCAGTCTCCAGGGAGAGGAGGAATTTGGAAATTGAATTTGAATGCATTGCTAATGATTCACACCATTAAGCTTATTTAATGAAACCCCCAATGGAAACTCTGGACACCAAAGCTCAGTCAACATTCCTGGTTTGTGGTAATATTCTGTATAATGTCACACACTGATGTGCCAGGAAGGTTGTGCATTTTGAATCAACAAGGATAGGACAACAGAGACTGTGTGGCAGAAATTTCCAGACTTCATCTCATGTGTATATTTCTCCTTTTGGCTGGTTCCAAATTACCTCCTTTTGCTATATTAGAACTACTATCATGAATCTATAGCATTTTATTTAGTTTTATAGGTCATTCTAGAGAATTATTGAATCTGAAAGGGTCATGAGAAACCCTAAAATTTATAACCAACTCGTCAGAAGTGAGAGTGGCCTGTGAAGCCCTGAAAATGTACTGGTATCTAAAAATTGGGTGATCTTGTGGAGGACTGTACCCTTAGCCTGTGGAGTTATCTCAGCTCTGGGTGGTGAGCATCAGAAACCATTGAACAAGGCACATGTGGAACCCCCTGATGTCGGGGCCACTCCAATTCAGCTACATGCTCCCAAGTCTTCACTAAGTCCCTGTCACCCCCTTAGTCTTCTCTACTTATGAATAATACCCCACTCCCTGGTCATACAATGACCCATCACAGGTATCACTGCATTTTTGTTGTTGTTGTTGTTCCTCAACTACAACGAGATATCCAAACTCTTAACTCTTCCAAATATTAGCTTTTTTCTGTCCTCATAATTGCCAGTCTTGAACAGAATCCCATGATTCTGTGTTAGTTAGCTTTACATTACTGTGACCAATATGCTCAACAAAAACAACTAAGAGGAGGAAAAGTTTATTTTGGCCCACAGAGGTTCAGTTCATGGTTGGCTAAGTTCATTGCTCTGGTCCCAAGGAAGGCAGAACATCATGGTAGAAAAGCATGGCTAAGGAAGGCAGCTCAGGAAGTAGCAATAAGGAAGCAGAGAGAGCCTGAGTGCAAGGAGCCAGGGATAATATAATCCTCAAAAGCATAAACCCCCAGTGACCTACTTCCTCTAAATACCCTCCTATCTGCCTACAGTTACCACTCATTAATCCATCAAATTATTAATCTATCAAATGGATAAATCCACTGATCATGTTACAGTTCTTATAGTCTAATCACTTTACCTTTGAATATTCCTGGCTTGTCTGTCTCAATGGTGAGCTTTCAGGGGACACTCATATCCAAACCATAACAATGACTAATTTCTGAAATTAAACTATTACAAGTATTCTTGATCTCCTGGCATGTCTACCTTTCTGAATACTTGTCCCAAAAAATATAATTCAGAATCAATCTTAAGATATGCATCACAGTCAAATATTTGCAGTCTTAGTTTCCTGGTTCTATACAGGATGACTAATATCTTATTGTCTGATCTCTTAGCAGAAGAGGAATCAGATAGACAACAAAGACTCCAGGGTACCAGTGATGAAATTATGGGAATTTAAGGGTTGTGTGTGTGTGTTTGTGTGTATGCATGTATGTATGTGTATATGTGTGTGTGAGGTGCCTAGCCTCATTTTACTTTTGAGACTCTGAGATCTAGTGATGATAAGTGACTTGAGCAAGGACACATTAAGATGACTTCTGCCATTTTGGACCTGAATAAATTTGTCTTAGAATTTGAAAGCATGAATTTTCCCCTCCACATTTATAATTTCTAATTGGGAATAGATAGATCCCAGACCTGGCCTTATTCAGTAGCAAAGAGTAGGTAAAAAGGATAACTGTAGACAGTCATGACAGTTTTTCATCTTAAAGACATTACTTCAAGACTAGAAAGAAAGGGTATCTTCTCCACTCTTTCTGTATACGGATCCTAATACTCAGTCTGCTACCCCTTGTGTTAATCAGCTTTCCATTACTATAACAAATACTTATAAAGAGAATAGGTTTATTTTGACTCATAGGTTTGGAGGTCCATGATCAGTTGGCCCTGGTGCTTTTAGGCCTGTGATGAGAAGGAACAAACCCAACTTACCTCATGGCCAGGAAGAAGAGAGAAAGAAGAGGAGATCTGGGTCAAACCCTTTTTGGGGTACACCCCAATTATTTTAATATCTTCCTCTAGGCCCCACCTTTTAATGGTTTGACTACCTCTCAATAGCATCGTGGGTGGGGGACAAAGCCTTTTTAATACATGGACCTTTGGGGGACAATCTAGATTCAAACTCTATCACTCTTATCCCAGCCAGTAGGATCAACTGTTGAATTGCCTTGTTAAATAAGCTGCTGCCACCTTCATCCCATAAAGATTGCCTGATCTAACTAGGCAATCTGGGTTCCCATGTGCCTAACACACATGCTTCCTCCCACATGCCTGTGAGTCTTCTCTATTGTCCCAGCATGATCTGGATAATATGATACTTAGTATAAGCCTGAACTTGTACCTCACCACCAGCAAACTCAGTGTGGGCACAACTGCTACCAGAATTCTTTTGCTCAGAATAATCCATCTGCATAGACTAATATATCCCCAACCATGTGATCTTATTTGCAATGGTTTGAGTAATGACTTGGGACAACTGGAAAGACTCCTGAACGTTCTCCTAGTTTAACTGTAATGCTATCATGATTTTTTTAAAAATAGAATTTGTAAACAAATTTACTGTGCTTCATTAGAAGGCAGCCAAGCATTTTATGCCTATCTTCCTGTGGTGAAGTTCCTGTACTTTGCTTCTCTGTGATATCATGGGGGTGGAAGCAGGTAATAAACAGCTCCTTTTCCATGGGATTTGTCAAAGGTAGGGCTCTGGTGTTCTAGCACAGAATTGTTCTGTTCATTTCTTTCAGCTATTTGATCATTGTATTCCAAACCAAGATTGAGTCTTTTGCAGTTCTGTTGCTTTTCCTTGTTATGTCAAAATAGGAGAAAGATAAATTCTTTGGAAGGTTCATTGACATGAAATACTGGAAATTATCTTTTATGCCTTGAATATGAGGTGTCTCCCAAAAGCTCATATGTGTGAGACAAGTCAGAATATTCAGAGGTTAAATTATTACATATGAGAACTGTAACTTAATTGGCAGAATAATCCAATTAAATTGACTTGCTGGGTGGTAACTGTAGGCAAGTAGGGTATGGTTGGAGGGAATGCCTTTGGGGTTTATATTTTGTCCCTGGTGAGCAAGCTTTCTCTGTTTCTGGATATCATGAACTCAGCTATTTTCTTCTACCAAGAGCTCGTGTTGTGATGTTCTGTTTCCCCTCAGGTTCAGAGCTGTGGAGTCAGCTGACCATGAACTGAGACCTCTGAAACTGTGAGCCAAAATAAACTTTCCTTTCTCTAAGTGTTCTTGTCAGTTACATTCATCATAGTGAGGCAAACTGACTAAAATACCATCTTTGGCTTTACCTCCCACTATTTCCATACCCAGAAATTTATTTCCTTTGTTTACACGGGTATTGGCAACTCCCAGATATGATTTGTCATTGTGTGGCCTGGAGGTATGAGAGGTCCTTAGAAACCATTCTATCTTCTTTGCAGAATTGATTAAAAATCTCATGGAGAGTAATGGAAAAGTTTTACTCCCCATATTTGAGTTCTGACAAAGCCTGGCTTGTTGAAACAGAATTCTGATGTTCTCAGAATTGGGATAAGTCATTTGTTTTTCACCAAAACTTGACAGATTTTCTACATTAAAATCCACAGTAGTCAATTTTTGAATTCTTGTGGCTGAGAAAGTAGGATGCATCAAATGGTCCAGGTGTTCCCTTTATGTTTATAGTTAGTCTGGGCGATATAACCAGTTCTGGTCAACAGTGTGTGGGTGGAATGATGCTGTTATGGTTTGGATATGAGGGGGCCCCTCAAAAGATCCTGTGCTAATGCAGAGATGTTCAAGGTGAAACGATTGGATCATGAGAGCTGTAGCCTCAGCAGTCCATCCTACTTCGCATGGACTGACTGGTTGGTAACTTGTAGGCAGACGGGGTGTGGCTGGAGGAGGTGGGTCACTTGGAGGGTACCCTGAAAGAGTTCATCTTCTCTGTGGCCTTTTCCCCACTTCCCTCTATCTGCTTCCCTGCAGCCATGTCTTGAGCAGCTTACTTCCACCACACCCTTTTACATGGTGTTTTGCCTTACCTTGGACCCAGAGCAATGAACTCATCTAACCATGGACTAAACTTCTGGAACCAGGTGCCAAAATACAATCTTCTTCCTCCAAGTTGTTCTTGTGGGGTATTTTGAGCACAGCAATGAAAAGCTGACTGACAACTGTTTTGGCAAAAACAGCAGAACACCCATACATAATATTTCAATTTCACTTCCTCTACTATGGCAATTAAGGTTGCATGAACCAGATAATGGAATTACAGAATTACCTAGCTCAGCCTGGATCCTTGAATAGCGATGTGGGGTAAAGCTCCATGGACACTTGTTGGATATGACCATGAGTGAAAAGTAAGCCTTTGTTAGTTAGGCCACTGACCATTTGCAGTAATCTGTTACCACTGTACAACTGAGCATATCCTAACTAATATAACTCTCGTTCTCTAGATGTTGTTTTTCTTTCTTGGCTATATAATTTGCTCCAGTTGTTTACTTATAAGATTTCATGGCTCCTTTGTGGTCTATCCCATGTCATCTTTTTCTTCAAGGATCACCTGAGTCTTCTATTGAGTGTGCCTCCCATCCTCTTCTCTATGGATGGAAAGAACAGTGTATTTCACTTATAACAATCATCTCGTTTGCTTGCCTGCCTCCTCCCCTTAACTCAGAGCTCCTTGAAGGTGGAGACCACATCTGAGTCATCTAAACCCCCAGCTCCCAGCTCAGCATTTCAGGGTAGTTGGTATTATTTATTTATTTGGTTGAAATGGAGCTTTCTCTTTCTGTCATGAGGATAACAAAGCATAGGCCAACGTATACAGCACTATGAAATGATTTTAGCTAAACTCTCTGCCAGATAAATAACAATGGGAGGAGATGGAAAGCCAAAGAAGAAAAAAACAAACAAACAAAAAAAAAAAACCCTTTACATGAATCAATGTGCTTTTCAGAATGTAAGAGAATTAGAATTTTCTATCAGAGAAGATGGAAGAAACAGAAGTGATGCTAACTGAAGAATACCAGATGGGGAATTTGGAAACAAGTTTCTAGATCTGAACCCTTTGAAAACTGATCCAGTGAACTCTCTAGGATGCAGGTTCTCCATGTTGTGGACGGGGTCAGAGGCTGGACTAGAAATTAAATAAGGTCACAATTGTTAGATGCAAAGATTCCAGGAAGTAGGCTGTTTTCTAGAACTAGGGCGATGTCTCCATCTTGTGGTTAACTTCTGTTTTACATTCACTCTTCATATTACTAACACTATCAAGCAACCAAAAAGTCAACTTAGAGATCAAGGACTTCTATGTGGAATAAAAACACACCCTATCTTAATGCATGCAGCAGAACAGGTTTCATCCACAGCCATTTTGGAAGAGATTTCCACTTGTACAGTGAACTGTGCAAAGATTCATTATTTTACTCAAGAGAGGATCTTTTCCTTACCTTTTTCAGCATCTAGAGTGATGTCCCTTGCACTCCTTAGCCTATTGTTCTTTCTACTCTCTGAAGTCAACAAAATGGCTTCTTGTTTCAGATTTTAATTTGCCTTATTATTCTGTATCAAAAGTCCTTCTGTCTTGCTCTTAGAAGGGCACTCAGATATCTATGATAATCTCCCATCTCAAGATCTTCCATTTAATTACATTGGTGAAGGAACTTTTGTCTTGTAAGATAATCTCCACAGATTCCAGGATTAGAACCCTGGGAACCATTACTTAGTCTGCCATGGGAAAGAGGTTGGGAGTGTTCCAAGGAGACTGGTGTTCTATCCAGGCTTCATTCATTCATTCCCATCATTGGATGGCAGCTAAGAGGTGCCTTCCTTCAGCTCTCAGATTGTATTCTGAAAGGTATAAACACATTACTATTCCCCCTGACACCAGTGATCTGCTCAGGAATGGGCACTGGAACTAATTCAGATCACCCTCATGAGCTCCCACACCATAGCTAGGGATAGAGACGTTTCCTTTTCTTCAAACATTCTGGTGGGTAGCAACAAGAAGTGAAAAGGATTGCAGACTTTTGTTTATTTGTAAGCCTGTTGTATTATTTGACTTTTTAAATTATGTGCATAAATTACTTGAAGTTATTTTTAAAAATTGAAGTGGAAAAATAATCAGATTTAAAAGAGAGACCTAACAAATGTAATGTAATTTCAGGGTATGGTTATTATTGTCCAGAATATCCTTTGTTTCATTCTTGTTCTTAAATTGAAATTCAATGTGCATTGTCCAAGCAGCATGTTGACTAAAAGGAATATGTTTCGAATGGACATATCATTGTGGAAAGGTGTTGGGCATCCTTGATCTTTTCTGCTCATTGCAGATGCTTTCTAGAAGACAGTTCATCTTAAAAATATCCATGCTTCTCATGAACTAAATAGTAAACCCTTCACAATACTGCCTTTCCCAGTTTTCTTGGCTTTTCTTGAAGGGTCACTCTTGTTGGAGAGTTCCTATAGTTATTTGTGACATATTCTTTGTTGACCATTTTCTGTCACTAAGAGTATGATGTGAATGGCCTCTATTCAGTACAGCCTCTTCATAAGAACATGGGCACACCCTATCTGAACACGCTTCTTGAAAACTGCTTCATGGGCTGTAGTCTGGACTCTTACAGCCAGTTCATCATCTGCCATGGGTCATTCCCTTAGTTTTGAACCAGCTGTGGAGTACGTTCAAGAGAGAATCCTCTGCCTTCATAGCTATTCTGAAAGTCAATTTCTTCTCTTTTTTTTCTTTCTAGTTCTCTTGTCCCTCTTTTTTCTAGTACCGTAGAGGGCTGAATTTTTTTTCTGGAGAGGATGGCAGTTTCTCCATGTGTCAACTTGTTTTTATTTCCAGGCACACTGGCGATCCAAGGTAAGGAATATTCACAAGCTGTGCAACAAATTCTTAAGTTGGAAAGGGTTTGAAGCAGTGAGTTCAGTGTCTCATCAAGGGAGGAAACACCTGTTAGAAACTCCCTGACCTACTGACATCTTGCATTAGTTAAGAAGAAGGTGTGCTTGAAATTAATGGAATCTGATTTTTCAGATGAAGAGAGGTCTTTAGAATGATCCCAGGTAGTATTTCTCAATGTGAGAAATCATGTGGATCACTTGTATCAAAATCATCTGAGATATTCATTTAGGATTCAGATGTTTGGGGCCTGACCCTGTCTGACTCGTACTCTCCAGGGACAAACTCTGCACAAATGCCTAGAAGGGGAATCTTAACTACAATGCCATTTCAGATAAATTGACTAACTGCCCTATCCAGTCTTCAGGCCACCTTGACATTGACTTGGTAAGCATTATGCCTTCGCTCCAGAAAAAAGACATGTGTACCCTACTGCTTACCGCCCCCCATGTATTACTATAGATTTAATTAGAGGAGTTAATGCCAGTGGCTATATAAAGCCAGGGGCCTCCCAGAGTTATTTTTCTCAAAATATGAAATACATATTGCTCATAGCATATTAGTGGTCTATGTGTGGTTTGGCAATCTGAGAAATAAAAGTGAAGAAACAACCCAAGTCACATGTTTTATCAGTTAGAGATATAATACTATTATTTTAAAATTCCATTGCATTGTTAATTTTATATCCTAAAATTAAGACATTAATATTATATTATTATTACATAATAATGATATAATTACATAATATTGTATTATTATTACATAATAATAATAATTAAGGTGCTCCCAGAACAGCACTGGTGAGTTCATATTGGCTATCATTCAGATAACAGGGTCCTGTATTTTCCAGGTTGTTTGTATTCTATTGGTTGTAATTTGCATTCCTAAATTACTATGCTGAAATTAATCTATGGTGACAGTAATCAGTAAAGTAGGAATGGCTTGCCTGCAAAGAGGCCCATGATCCTGGGAATTTTGGGGAAAAAAGGAATTGTTCTTATCTTGATTGGAGTGGTTACATGAGTGTGTACATTTGTCAAATATTCACATGAAATAAATGCATGTTATAATATGTAAATGATGCCTTGATAATTGATTTTTAAGTAACAAAATTGTTTCAATGTATTATTATACCATTTTACAGCTAATTATTATCAAAGGTGACTTATTAAGGAATATAATGAATAAAATTTAATGCAAGTAATATGTCTGGAAAACACAATAGGTATAAACACTAAAAGGGTCACCAGTGAAAATAGAGAAGGAAATTTGTATATACTGGGAGAAGTGAAGTTGCAAGAGTGTTGATTTCATACAAGCAGAAGAGAAAGAACAAAGATAAGAATGGATACCTGAAAAGTAGACTTATTGATATTATTGATTCACTCACCTGCTAGTCCCATTGTGAAAATTTTCCCAAGCAGTGTTATGAAATCTTTTAAGGGTTTGTGAAATTTTCCAAATAAAATACAGAATCTCTTTAGTGAGGCAAATGAGTATTTTTGAATGAAAGCTAGAGATCAATGTATTTTAGGGCAAGAAATGAAGCAGTTGTTAAGAATGATGGCATATCAGGGTCAGAGTTCTCCCTGCTGGAATGGAAAGTTACAGAGCAGCAAAGGGAAGAGGTTAGAATTAGCCACAAATAATTAGAGTTGGAGAAATCAGTATGAACTCATATTTAGCTTTATATCCATAAATATTTATAGACATATGTGTATACATGTGTTAGAATTCATATATACATACAGTCCTATATATATTCAGGTTTTACACTCAGAAATTCAACAAACTATAGATAAAAATATTTGGGAGAGCAGAACTTGGCATCATGTACAGACATTTTTTAGTGTTATTCCTTAAATAATAGAGTATAACAGCTATTCACATAACATGTTACATGGTATCAGATACTGTAAGTAACCTAGAGATGCTTTGAAGTATTCAGGAGGATGTGCATAATTAGCAACCATCCGTTAATGGTGTGTGCCCCTGATACAATGTGATGAGAATTCTAGCTTACTGCTGATGGCCCTCTCCAAATTTGCAGCCTAATCATGAGAAAGACATTTGGTAAATTCAAAATGATGAAGATTCAATTCAGTTGGTAAATAGCAAATACTATGTATTTTATATAAAGAGCCTGAGCATCACAGATTTGGTGTGCTCAGAAGATTTTGAAACCAATCTCCCTTGGGTACTAAAGGGAAACTGTATTTCTTTGCTTTGTTAGTTGAGAGGAATTAGATGTAATTAACTTGGGTAGCAAGTATATCTGACACTCAGATTCTGGTTTTTAATACTACTATCCAAAAAGAAGAATCAGGAATCCTTGAAAAAATGGATGATTTTAGGACTGGAGGGAGAAATATATAAGATGATTCAGAGCATCTGTAGAGTCAGAGATAAGGAAGTGCTAAAAATATAAACAACAACAACATAATACCTGGATTGATGGGGTAAGTCAAGAGAGACAGGAGTCATCAAGAAACTGAAAGAGGACTAGTTTGTGCAACAAAATAAAGTAGTACTCAATTTTAACCCAAAGTATAAAGTAAATATATCAGTCCACACTGCCATAAATAAATGGCTACATAAATAAGAAGAGGACCCAAATCTCCGGAGCAGAATTCCAAATAATTATGTAGATACTCTGATGGTTAATTTTATATGCCAACTTGGAAATTTCATCCAACTTTTTGGATGAGATTAACATTTAAATTAGTGGACTTTGAGTAAAGCAGATTGTCCTCTATAATGAGGGTGTTTCTCATCCAATCCACTGAAACCAGAATAGAGTTTGGCCTCCAGAAAAAGAGAAAATTCTCCAGCAGTCTGCCTTTGGATTTCACCTGAACCATCAGCTCTCCTGGTCTTGAGGCTGCCACCCACATTGAGAGTTTTGACTTGCCACTCTACAAAATCACATGCCTACTCCTTAAAATAAATCTCGAGAACACTAATGCAGATACTATGACTCAAGAAAAGTGAACAAATCTCCCCATGTCTTGCGTGTAGGTTGCACAGAGTAACTTCCTTCCATAAATCACAGCATTGGAAGTTGAGAGAAAAGAGGGACTTTACAGTGGAGAAACCCGATAACTACTATTTCGGGTGAATCAAAGTTAATACCAGGCAACTATTGGTCACACTGGTGTGTTCCCTGATAGGAGATGATGAGAATCACAGTTTATCTCTGATTTTCCTTTCCAAAATCCAGAACAGTAGCCTGATCATGAGAAAAATTAGATAAATTCCAGTTGATGAATATCCTATTAAACACCTAACAAATCCTCAGCAGTGTCAAGGTCATCAAAACCAAGGAAAGACTCTCACAGCCAAGAGGATCCTGAGGAGACTACAACTACATGTAGAAAGGATATTGGGTGGGATCCTGGATGGGGCCATTAGGCAAATACTAAAGAAATCAGAATAAAGTGTGGACTATAGTTAATCATAATGCATTAATATTGGTTCATTAACTGTGACAAATGTACCCTGTTAATGCAAGATATTATTAACAGAGGAAACTGTATGTGGGATGTGTGAGAGCTCTCTATTTACTATTTCCACAAATTTTCTGTACATCTAAATCTACTCCCAAATGAAAAGGTTGATAAGAAAAGGAGGAGGAGGAAAAGGAGAAGACCAATACAAGGGACCATCTTTTAAAGTCACATGCCCCAGAGCAAAAAGAACTACAGGTCATATGCTACCAAGAAGCTTGGAATTAGCCACAAAACCAAGGATAAACATTACTCCTGGGAAAACAACAACTCAATGATTGCAAATTTTAGGGAGATTATACTATCTAACACCACATAATAACAATGATATAGAATGCATTAAAACATACACTATTATTTTTAAAAAAATCCATATGTGAAAATAAAGCAAAAGGGAATTGTTGGTCCTTTCAGTCTTCTATACTGGAACCTTGTGTAACCCAAGGATTATTTGTTCCAGAAGATGGACTTCTGCTTGGTTTATTATTTTCCATTGATTGAGGCCAAGACTCTGAAGTTGCAAGTTATCTCATATTTTTTTTTGTCCAATGGAGATGAAAACATTAACTAGTTAAGTACCTAATTTATTTTGGTATTTCTTTCCTAATATGCTATATAATCCCTGTTCCTCTAATTTTTCTTTAAATTATCCTGTGGATGTTGCTGGTTTCCTCATTGACTTAAATGGCTCATTGACACATGCTCCCTTTATGTTTGTATGAGAGTAATGTTTTTTTAAAATTTTGGAAAATCATGCTTTGACACTAGAAGGCATGTTCTAATGGTTATTTTATGCTGCAATTAGATCACCAATCGATCACTGGTGCATGATTCTGCATGCATGCAGTGCACATATCAGAGGAGCTACTTGGTGTTCTATTTTCCTATTTATTAAGGCAGAGTACTTTTAAACTCTATTTTAAATTAGAAAACTCTAACTACTACATGGAGATAGCCACTACTACTCAAATAGGACTTGTTCTTGGATGCCAATTTGTACACTCCTTTTCTCCCCCCTCTTAAAAAGTCATAATTTAACTAAAACAGAGCATCTGGAATTGATTCAGTGTTCTCAAAAATTGTAAAATTTTTTTGGTGAGGGTACCAGGGATTGAACTCAGGGGCACTCAACCACTGAGCCACATCCCCAGTCCTATTTTGTATTTTTTTAGAGACAGGTCTCACTGAGTTTCTTAGCTTTGAACTCCTGATCCTCCTACCTCAGCCTCCCCAGCTGCTGGGATTACAGACATGCACTACTGTGCCCTGCTAAACATTTTAATTATAATAAAATTGTGGCTGCAGATAATATACATTTTTAGTAAATCCCACCAAGAAATTTGTAGCAAGGATATGCTTATGCTTTTCCTTGTTGATCCACATTGGCTGCCAACAGAAAGGTTTTTGAAACAAAAAGAAGAGCTTTAAAAAGTCTTTATTACACCAGTGATCCTAATGTGACAAAAGTATATAAGGTTTATTTCTGTCCTCTGACAACTTTAGCCTGAAGCTCCTGAGCTGGAACAGGAGGTGTAAAGTGTTGTGATATTCCAGAACCAGAGCTGCCCAGGTAAGAGATGTCCAGGTAAGAGAAGTTAAGAGATGGTAGTACTTACCCCTCTGTCATTAGCTTGCCATGTCCCTCAGCATAAGTAAGAGCAAGTGTCAGGAAGAGAGCAGAGCCTTCAGAGTTGAAGTCGAGGATATGACTTCTTATGCTTCCCCAGTGCCCACATGAAATGACAACTGCTTTCAGAGTCACTTGCGGAGATCTGGATATTCAATATTGTCTTGAAGTGTGTGGTGGGGGGAAGAGTCTCAATTCCCTGACAGACAGCTGGGTAGGCAGGAATCTGACTTCAGCATGTCCTCTGTGTGTATTTAAGCAAGGGGAATTGAGGAGGGAGACAGTAGGACAGGCAGAGGAGCTGTATCTGGGGTCGGAAGATTTTACCTTTCAAGTGGACACCATGTGAGGGTGCTGGACTTCAGTCACCTCCATGGGACTTCATTAAAAGGGATGCAGGCCAAATAGGAGAAACTGGGGGCTGACCAGGGAACATGAGGACTAGGGTGTCCCTATGAGCCCAGGAGCTGTGGAGAAGGTTTACTAAGAGGTTAAGCAGGAATGATTCTCCCAAATAAAAAAATGTGCCCAGGAAAGCCACCTGTAGAGTCTCCTAAACACACACACAAGACCCCAAAATAGCCATCCTCCTGCACAAAGCACATTTCCCATGAGACACCTATAATGATAGCAGTTAAATAAAAAGACTTTGCCTCTCATTTCTAGCACATTCTCCCCTGCCCCAAAGTAAAAGCTGAAAGGAGAGGGGCAGAGGGGAATGGCGGAGCACAGATCATTCTGAAGTCTCTGGTCTGGTGCATGGCTGGTTCTGGGGAGCAGAAGAGAAGCAATATAAGATTTTGTAAATGATTGAAATTTAAAATGAACCACTAGAGTGGGGTTTTAAACACCACTTTAGTACCTGAAAGTGACTTAAAAAGCTATGCGATTTGCCAAAGCATCTAAGTGATGCAAAAAAGAGATATAACTAATCAAGTTTGAAAGAAAAATGCTAGAGAAAAATAAAAAACATTTCATGTTGTACCCCATTTAGTTTAGATGATTCAATAAATTCAGTACATGCATTTGGAAGTATATTTCAGCAAAATAGTAAATATCTTAAGTAGCTTGGATTTATTCACTCAAGAATCCCAACTTCTAATGTTGAGAGTATGATATCCGAGTATGATGATCGAGATTCAGTTATGGGGCAGACAAGAACTTCAAGAACTTCATTTTCTCGAGGCAATAATTTACTTTCCTCATTGAAGAGAGGATCTCATATTGAATGTATTTTAAAGTCATATGATTGTGAAGAAATTCTTAGACCCAAGTGTAATTGGAGACCATTTACCTCTGCTAATATTATTTTTAAGCATTTATGTAGTGTGGCCTGTGCGGCAAGTACTGTTCAAGGTATTTTGCATATATTAATTTGCTTCATATATATATATATATGTATATATGAAAACCCTTTGATACTGTTCTATATGTAAAAGGTCTTTGTAAGCTATAAAATGTTGCACAATTATCAGAGGGTATTACCAATGTTATAACAATAATTATTAACATAATTAGAATTTTTCCTTGTTTTGGAAGTTGACTTATGTTAATATGAATTGAAAGAAAATGAAAAAAAAATGTTCATTGTAGCATGTTCTTTAATCACACATTAATCTTGTTACTGCTTCAGGGGTCAACATGTTGGGGACAATAGTATTCTTTTTTGATCTCACCAACATCTGGATTTTTTATTTCTTCCTTTCATCTTCCCCTTCCCCTGCCCTATGTGTACCCAGAAATTTCCACCTGTTATCTATGATGACATTATTCATAATAACATGAATTATGAATGTGCTTGTGTGATGTCCATAACTAGATTATAAAGCAAGAAAATAATTCTGGTTGAGAGGGAATGCATCTCGCTCAGCATCCATCATATTGAGGACCCAGGGGTTGAATCTACATTGATGGGATCTCTGGGTTTGAGTATGGACTCAGACAGTTTGTTTTCAGAAGCAAAGCCATCTTCCTAGGCTAGCTTGATCTCATGCCCTGGTGACAGCCTGCTTGTGGGAGTGAAATCTAGTAAACACTTAGCCTTTCAGGGAGTACTTACTACACAGGCCTCATTCTTCTCACTGGGTAGAGTCTACTCCTGCAGCCAGATTAGAAAACCTCATGATTCATAGGTCAGTGGGTAAAGTACACAGAAAGATCTGGTCCCACCTAATAAATCCTAATGCTTCTTGAATGCTGCTGAAGTGCCTCTGTGGTAAGCACTTTTATGCACATCAAGCCATTTCTATCTCACAATAGTCCTACATGGTGCAGACCATTAAATCCATTTTGGAAAGAAAAAGATAGAGGACAGAGAATTTATATAACTTCTTCAAGGTCACACACTTTATAAATGGTGGAGCTGGTATTTGAACCAAAGCAAATCTCAGAACTTATGTCTTTATATGGAAATACTCTAAATACCTTCCCATCATCCTTCTAACACCTGAACTTGGGCTAATGAAATTTAAATTAGAGTCTACTCAAAGTAAGTGGAGTAAAGCACTCAACTCTTGCCTGGTGAGATTTTCTGTAAACAGCCTCTCTGCATAGTCCATTCTTTCCTACCACTTAAAAAAAATGACTGATAGTACTGTTTGATGTTATATTAGGAAGGATATGTGGTCAAAATTGCGTAAATCATTTCTTCAGCTGGTGCTTCACTTCACCTTTATAGGTGTGATCAGGACTCTTAATTTAGAATGACATACTTGAACCTCTTGGTCCCACGTGGTTTGTCAGAAATGAATTTCAGGATGTGACTCTAACTTAAACCTCCAGATGGCACTAGAGAACTGAGAAAAAGAGAATTCTGTTCCCAATGAGTTTGTGTTGTTAAGAGAGACAGAAAGGCTGAGGAAAATTGCCCTGTTTGTGGTTTAATCACCTTTAAAGAGAGGGAGTCACCTGATGATGCTCTTTGCTCTTGTGGAGGGAGTTTTGGTTACAGACAATGAATTGTGGAAATCCTTGGTGTAAGCATGCAGGCCTTGTATTTTTGTAAGGACCCTAGAGGATCAAGAGGGTAGTCCTCTTGGCTGTCTTTGGAACAGATTGGGTAAGTACTCAGAGATGTGTTATTGTAGAACTTACTTGTTAAAGCTCCTGGCAACATAGATATGCAAGGATACCTGCTAGAAAAGCAGGAAAATAAAAGGGCTACACAGTCTTAGATGTTGTGTTCATTCTCATTTGCAATAGAAAGTCCTGTTATGGTCTCTCATAAAGTCACAGAAAAAGGTAACATTGAAAACTGTCTGTGATAAACTATTTACAACACATTTGAAAGAGGGTTTGTTGAGTATAAAGTGAAATCTGTTATGTTTCTGTGCCATTAAAGACTTGCTTACACTTTATCTCCTAAACAAACAAATGAAAAGGTATCACCCAACTGGGGGGAATTTCTTAGGATAAAGTTATAACCAATGGTCATCATCCACCATATCTTCTTCAGTCAGTTATTAGCTTATCTTTCAGACACTGGTTCTACCAAGAGAAACCACAGAGACACCTTCCCCTCTTGTCCCTATTACATCATGCATCTAGCCTCCCAGTAGCGTGCAACCACAGGTTAATGAAGTCTGGGCATATCCCAGTACAACACTGGCAGCACCAACACCATTAAACCTACAACTCATGACTTAATTCTATAACATTGAGACGCCTGATGGGGTCAAAGCCCAAGGAGCAAGTGGGAACCTCAAGTGCTCTTTATCTCTCTTATCTCATAGCTGTTTGTCTCATCTCTTAGTTAAATGCCACCTGGTGGGAGACATCTCTCCTGATCTTTCTATATAAAATGCTTTCCAGTCATGTACTCATCCCCCTGTTTATTTCCATGTAGTACTTATCAAAATAAACTTATCTTATTCATATTTGTGTGCCCTGCCTCCCTAGAATTATTGTTGAAGCATGAAGGAGCCTCTGCAGTCTGCATCCCATTATATCTCCACCTTTTTTTTTTTTTTTTGATGCTAGGGATTGAACCCAAGGGTGTTTTAGCACTTTATCACTGAGCTACATCCCCAGTCCTTTTTATTTTTTGAGACAGGGTCTTACTGAGCTACTTAGTGCCTAAGTTACTGAGGCTGACCATGAACTTGACTCCTGACTCAGCCTCTTAGGTCCCTGGGATTACAGCCCTGCATACCACATCTGGCTTTTATCTCCACCTTTTAATAGGTATGTCACATTGTAGAAAGCTCAAAAGGGATTGAATAAATGAATGAATGGTCCATTTTCATATTTCCTTCTGGTTAAGAAATTTGGTTAGAAAATAAAATTTGGGACCACATCCACTAACAGAGAATGTTCTATCAACATAAGTAACTAAAGGATGCCTTCAGAATGGGTGATGCCAGTTGGGTGAGATGCTCAGAAAAGAGCATAGAACAAGAAAGAATTATAGATAACCTAAAGGAACACCTTCCTTTCAGTGATAAAACAGTATAACACTTTAAAATAAATGACAAAAAAGTGCAGGAGTTCTGTTGACGAACAGTTGTACATAAAAGGAATATGATTTCCACGAGAACAAGTAAAACAGCAGAATAAAATTGGTACAACCTCAGGTTTATTTTGTTATTTTATCTAGAATTGCACAACCATGTGGGACACCCTCCAACTCACCAGTACTGAACTGGGGAAAAAAAAACCCACCTTGGATTCCTCTTATATTTATAGGAATACACATTAAAAATTGCATTATCTCTAAAACACCTCTGGATGAGCTAGAAAAGGTCATCTGTCAGCACTTTCAGAAAACTCTTTCAGACTTTCAGATAAGCCCAGGTTCCTCTGTCATTTCTTCTACTTCTTCCAAATGATCTCAGTTGTAATTGAGTGATGAGTTAGCTTCTTTCACCTTCTTTGGAAAAGTATGTATCTTGATGGCTGAGATCAGTTCCTGACCAATAATGTCTTCCTTACCTGCTAACTCAAAAGTAATAGAAAATAATTGCTGAATGGATGAATGGAAAAATTGAGCACTTATACTCCAAGTATTGCTAAACATTTTTGTGTGTGCGTAGTATTGGGAACTGAACCCAGGGTTGCTCTGCACATGGCAGGCAAGAGCTCTAACACTTAGCTACATCCCCAGACCTTGTAATATATTCTTATATATACTTAAAAATTTCATTTCATACAGCTCTGTCAGGTATATAATAGATTTTTTTTCATATTTTAAAGCCATTTTATTTTTTTTATTTTTTTATTGTAAACAAATGGGATACATGTTGTTTCTCTGTTTGTACATGGCTTAAAGGCATACCATTTGTGTAATCATAAATTTACATAGGGTAATGTTGTTTGATTCATTCTGTTATTTTTCCCTTCCCCCCACCCCTCCCACCCTCTTTTCCCTCTATACAGTCCTTCCTTCCTCCATTCTTGCCCCCCTCCCTAACCCTAACTCTAACCCTAACACTAACCCCTCCCACCCCCCATTATGTGTCATCATCCACTTATTAGTGATATCATTCGTCCTTTGGTTTTTTGAGATTGGCTTATCTCACTTAGCATGATATTCTCCAATTTCATCCATTTGCCTGCAAATGCCATAATTTTATCATTCTTTATGGCTGAGTAATATTCCATTGTATATATATATACCACATTTTCTTTATCCATTCATCAATTGAAGGACATCTAGGTTGGTTCCACAATCTGGCTATTGTGAACTGAGCAGCTATGAACATTGATGTGGCTGTATCTCTGTAATATGCTGATTTTAAGTCCTTTGGGTATAGGCCAAGGAGTGGGATAGCTGGGTCAAATGGTGGTTCCATTCCAAGTTTTCTAAGGAGTCTCCACACTGCTTTCCAGAGTGGCTGCACTAATTTGCAGCCCCACCAGCAATGTATGAGTGTACCTTTCTCCCCACATCCTCGCCAACACCTGTTGTTGCTTGTATTCTTGATAATCGCCATTCTAATTGGGGTGAGATGGAATCTTAGGGTGGTTTTGATTTGCATTTCTCTTATTACTAGAGATGTTGAACATTTTTCCATATGTTTGTTGATTGCTTGTAGATCTTCTTCTGTGAAGTGTCTATTCATTTCCTTAGCCCATTTGTCGATTGGATTATTTGCATTCTTGGTGTAGAGTTTTTTGAGTTCTTTATAGATTCTGGAGATTAGTGCTCTATCTGAAGTATGATTGGCAAAGATTTTCTCCCACTCTGTAGGCTCTTTCTTCGCATTGCTGATAGTTTCCTTTGCTGAGAGAAAGCTTTTTAGTTTGAATCTATCCCAGTTATTAATTCTTGCTTTTATTTCTTGTGCTATGGGAGTCCTGTTGAGGAAGTCTGGTCCTAAGCCGACATGTTGAAGCTCTGGACCTACTTTTTCTTCTATAAGATGCAAGGTCTCTGGTCTGATTCCGAGATCCTTAATCCATTTTGAGTTTAGTTTCGTGCATGGTGAGAGATATGGGTTTAGTTTCATTCTGTTGCATATGGATTTCCAATTCTCCCAGCACCATTTGTTGAAGAGGCTATCTTTTCTCCATTGCATATTTTTGGCCCCTTTGTCTAGTATGAGAAAATTGTATTTATTTGGGTTTGTGTCCGTGTCCTCTATTCTGTACCATTGATCCACCTTTCTATTTTGGTACCAATACCATGCCGTTTTTGTTACTATTGCTTTGTAGTAGAGTTGAAGATCTGGTATTGCGATACCCCCTGCTTCACTCTTTCTGCCAAGGATTGCTTTAGCTATTCTAGGTTTTTTATTCTTCCAGATGAATTTCATAATTGCTTGCTCTATTTCTGTAAGGTACATCATTGGGATTTTAATTGGAATTGCATTGAATCTGTATAGCACTTTTGGTAGTATGGCCATCTTGACAATATTAATTCTTCCTATCCAAGAACATGGGAGATCTTTCCATCTTCTAAGGTTTTCTTTAATTTCTTTTCTTTAGTGTTCTGTAGTTCTCATTGTAGAGGTCTTTCACCTCTTTTGTGAGATTGATTCCCAAGTGTTTTATTTTTTTGATGCTATTGTGAATGGGGTAGTTTTCCTAATTTCTCTTTCTGAAGATTCATCACTTATGTATAAAAATGCATTGGATTTATGAGACTTGATCTTGTAACCTGCTACTTTCCTGAATTCACTTATGAGTTCTAAAAGTTTTCTGGTGGAATTTCCAGGTTCCTCTAAATATATAATCATGTCATCAGCGAACAGGGATAGTTTGAGTTCTTCTTTCCTATTCGTATCCCTTTAATTTCTTTGGTTTGTCTGATTGCTCTGGCTAGAGTCTCAAGGACGATGTTGAATAGAAGTCGTGAAAGAGGGCATCCCTGCCTTGTTCCAGTTTTTAGGGGGAACGCTTTCAGTTTTTCACCATTTAGAATGATATTAGCCATGGGCTTAGTGTAGATTGCCTTTATAATGTTTAGGAATGTTCCCACTACCCCAATTTTTTCTAGTGTTTTGAGCATGAAGGATGCTGTATTTTATCAAATGCTTTTTCTGCATCTATTGAAATAATCATGTGATTCTTAACTTTAAGTCTGTTGATATGGTGAATGACATTTATTGATTTCCGAATGTTGAACCATCCTTGCATCCCTGGGATAAAACCCACTTGATCGTGGTGCACTATCTTTTTAATATATATTTGTATGCAATTTGCTAAAATTTTGTTGAGAATTTTTGCGTCGATGTTCATTAAGGATATTGGTCTGAAATTTTTTTCCTCCATGTGTCTCTGTCTGGTTTAGGTATCAGGGTGATATTGG